>JAVXUL010000007.1:1796577-1817382 GCA_035590515.1 Trichilia minutiflora | reverse complement strand
TTGGGTTGAAGGTTCAGGTATACTTCCCTCGACTCACTTGGAATCGTAGTCCACTGGTGTCAGATTTGATTTGTACTTTTTCATAAGATTGTGGAATTTATAAACTGATTTGTAATAGATGTTTAAATACCTTTGGGACTGGTTGATCCCCATGAATTTCATAAGGATGTATATTTTGAAATGTTGTGACTTATTTTATCTATTCGGATTTGGGTGTTGAGTGATATGATTTGGAAGTGTTTTTGATTTAGAACAGATTGTTATGAATGCCTTACAGATCTACAGGGGGTATTCTGTGTGATCGAGTACACCCTGGAGGTCTGTGGCGTCTGTCACGAGTGGACCCCACGGTTCGGGGTGTGACAACCTAATTCCATATCCGGTTGTACTATGAACATTACAAAGGACAACACCAATATTTTCTTTAACTACTACCCCTTTCAATAAAATGGCATTTTGATTTTTAATAACTAGTTCCATTTCAAAAAAGTTTTCATCCCATAAACTAATTAAACCACCTGAAGCCCCGATAGATTCCACCATTTGATACATTGTGAGATGACTACCCCCCGACCACCTTCCCTAACCTACCATCGTTGGCCTTATCAATTTTTGTTTCCTGAATAAAGCAAAAACTTACTTTATTCTTAGTTATTAATTTCCTACAACTCCTCCTCTTCTCCACTCTGCCCAGTTCTCGAATATTCCAAGAAACAAATATCATTTTGTCGTAACCTGAAGACCCCAAATAGACATGACAAAATTCAACAATGAATTTCCTCATATCTCCCCCAATCCCTCTGTTCTATAGTAATAATCCTCTCAATGATTTGATTTTTATCATTACAAACCAAATTCAATTTGTCTCCCACCTCTATAACTTTTTAGCTTCTAATTTATATATTCAGTTCCTATTCCTTATGTCCCCATCAGACACACTATTACATCCTTCCCCATTTCCTATACAGTTCAGTATTTCCTTCCCCTTTCTTTTAGCATCCAATTTCATCCTCGCTGGATTGGTTCCTGTCAACTTTCCCACTAATCTTGCATTTTGCACCCTTTCGTTCTTCGCTATTGAGTTACTCTTGCCTTGGTTACCCAATCCACGATAATTTCTTCTCTTCTTATTCTTTCTTACTTTCCTTTTGACACTGCCCATCATAACATTCTCCTCTCCAGACAGCATCTCTATACTCTTCTTCCCACCACTTACGGCTTCGTTAAGATTTATAGGATAATCTACACTTTTTGCCAAATCCAGAGTCATAAAAATCGAATTTATACCTTCGCTTGGATGCCCTTCACCAACCTCGCCTTCCACTTCATCACACCTTCTCATCATTCCTATATCAGCATTTTTCCATTTCGTGACTTTGAGCAAAGTCATTTTGTCTGAACATGATTATCCCTGTCTCCACTTCTTCCATTCCTTCCTATGCTAAACAACATGCAATTTTCATCTCTGGACTTTGTTTGACAACCACTACTCCTATTTTCGCTCTCCTTAACAGCCCCTGTTTTATCAGCATATGTAACTTCATCGTCATTACTCATTTTCTGTTCCGCCACACTCAATGTCTCTTTTAGTACATTAACAACTTCATCAATCCACGAAACCTCATATAGTGTGACCTCTATTAACATACCTTCCACCTTCACATTAATGCTTTTAAGCACAAATGGCTCTGCCGATAGGTAAACCTTTACAAAAGCAGCTCTAATTTTTCTCTGTTTTTTGTACTATCTGCAACATCCATAAAAGCTTCCATAGTCTCTGTCTCCCTATTCCACACCGATAACGGTAATCCATCCACTTTCAACCATGCAACTCTCCTTTTCGGCACACAATTCAGGCTCCACGATTTTAACCATTTAAACTTTCTAGCCTCTTCCTCCAAATCTTCGTCTAGTAATTTTTTTGCTGCCTCCGTGTTCTCACATATCATCAAATAAAGCATCCCTTCTAGTGGCTTGACTTGGACCCTCTGCGTTATTGATTTTGTCAGACAATCCACCATCTTAGTTAATCTGCTCTCTAGGCATAACTCCCCCACTACACATTTATTTAGCCATTCCACTTCTTCCTTCTTCACTGTAACTTTGATATTCTTTATTGTACATTGTCTCATTACTGTTATCAATTTCATTCTGCATACTATTGATTTTTCCAACCACATTATAAGTTTTTTTAAACTCAAATCGTTTTTTTGTTCATTTTCCATTCAGATTCCTCTAACTACTTGTGCATAAGATCTACCATCTATCTCCTTCTGAAATCTATCATCTGTTTTCAAAACTTTCCTTTTCTCTGCCATGATATAAGACGAGCCGCCTTGACTCTTCCTATTCCAACCAAAACTTGCGATCTTCACATGCAGCTTATTCCTACAGCAAAAAGTCCCATTTGTTCTATTAGCAACCTTCACCCCTTCACGAATGGTTCCGAACCTTACAAAGCCGAATCTTTTACTTCTTCCCTTCTTTTCAACATTCAAAATGTACATGTCCAGCACTCTTCCATAGAAACTGAAGAACTGCCAGCATTTCCTTCTATCTATATCCTTAGGTAAATTATCTACGAAAATGATAACCAGATTCCTTAGTCTATTAGTTACCCATCGTCGATCTTCTCCATTTCTCCTGTTGTTCGTGACGTTTGACATTCTTTACCAACGACTTGAGATTATCTTTGTTGATTATTAGACAGATCTCTCTTTGATATTTATCCTTTTCTTATAAATTCAAAATGTTTTTTTAAGGGTGTGTGATAACAGATATAGATATGGTTGTATTTGTTTTCATATTTATTTTTTAATTTTTTATTTGTATTAGTATTCTTATTAGTTTAAACTCTCGCCTGTATCACAAAAAAATATGAATATTCGTATCCATACGCATATCCATTGATATTCCTTCTTATTTTCATAAATTTTTAATTAATAATTTTAAATATCTTAAATTTTACTTTATAATTAATAATTTTAAATGCTTTAAATTTTGTTTTTAAAACTTTTATAATATTTGGGCAAAAAAACTAAAAAAATCAATTATAAACATATAAATATAAGTTACAACACTAAAAATTAACTAAAAATATAATCCAACAAAATATAAAAATATAATTGATAATTATAAAATAGATATCCGTTTATCGGTTTTACAATATCTATGAATATTTTCTTCTATTTGTATCTGATCAGTTTTTAAAATAGATATTTATTTTATCCATTAGGTTTTTCCCTTTTTTGTATCCGCAAAAAACGAATATCAGCAAATAAAATTATCAAGCATACGTTCTTTTGTAAAACTTTGCATTAAAACATACAAACTAATCTCAACTTTTCTAAGCTTATAATCAAACAAGTTAAGCGCAAGGACAAAAATAACTTACTGGATATTATACAGGCAGATTCTCATAATAAACCGCAAATATTTCATGCAGATTTAACAACCCAATAGGAAAATACAAAGGTTACAAATTATTATAACCTCAAGATCACAAACAACCTTGTAAATTTTACATAGGACATAAATCCTAGATTTTGAGTTGTTTCTTCAGCTCATTCAAATACTCACATAGACCTTATTATAGTACATAGAAAACTCTATGCATGCGTAGGAGATAGGGCTGGTTGCTAAAATGTTACATAAAAAACCTACCATTCATGCTTCACATTACAGAGCAAGCATTTGGATTTTCATCACTGAAAATTTGAGGATAAGTGTAGTACTCCAAGTAATACTTCGATGTATAGTATTCACTTCTGTTGATGTCAAACGTCTTGTCATCGTCTCCTTTGCCTTCTTCGCCTGCGTCTTTTGACTTTTGCCCATCTTTCTCCTCCTTCTCTTCCTCTTTCTTCTCTTCTTCCTTCTTTTCTTCGTCCTTTACAATGGAAACTTGCCTTTTGGTTTTCTTGTGCACATCGTTAACGAGTTTTGTAGGATCAACGACACCTTTTACTATTACCTGATCGTTTCCTAGATCTGTCTCTACAGACTCCACACCTACAATTTCATAACATTAATTACAATTTAATTAGAAGTAATTTTGTTTTTAGTCTAATATTGAAGGATAAACTTGATAATTTATAAATAAGAGATTAAATTTTATAATTTGTGTTTTCAGAAAGTTAATTTTCTTTTGAAAATATATGAAGAACACCTATTTGGAGTTTATATTTTTCCTCTTTGAAGATGAAATTAAATTTACTTAAGTACTTAATTTATTAGATTTAGAAATAAATTTATAATATGCAAAACTTTAATTATCATCGACAATATCATTGTTACATGTCCAAGAGTAAGAGAAGAAATTTTAAAAGAGTAAACGGAAATACAATATATAAAACTTATGATAATAATACAACAATATGACATCAAATTATAATAAAAAGAGTTAAGAACCTAACATTATTGTTTATTTATACTTTCTTTAAGGAAAAAAAAACGCCCTTAAAAATTGAAACGAAGTTCACTTCGAATAAGATTATTTAAATAAAATTACTTTATTACCTAATTAATTTAATATATCATCGTATGCAGATAAGGATGTGAATTCAGATAAATGTATCGTATTTAAATAAATTTATAGTATTTTTTTGTATTCATCAAAATTCGATCTATTTATTAATGATGATAAGAATACTCAATCCAAATACAATCCATTTATTAATTGTGTCATTTATTTTTTTAATAGATAATATAATACGATACGATTTAACTCAATCCAATCTGTTCAATCCATTTAATTAATCAATATAAAATTTAACCTATTTATCTAACTATTTATTTAAATATAAAATAAGTATTAAATATAAATAAATAAAATTATTATATTAAATAATTATTTATTTATACATAATTATTTATTTAAACACAATTATTCATTTAATTAATCGTGTTTTAAATGAATAAACAAATTTAAAAGGTCAAATCTGAATCCGATACGATTATTAATCGTATGACACGAATACGAGTCGATTATTATTCGTGTTAAAATTTTTAAATTCGAATCCGTTTAATTATATCGAATTTGTATTGGATAATCTTATAATGACCTAAATTGCCACTCCTATATGCAGATTCAGTAAAATTTTTTTATACATATTTACATTGAAATGAACTAATTAATAACATGTTAATGATTAAAAAGTTAAAATGTAAACCCTAATCCCATTACTCGATCCATTTTAATGTTCAATGATTCAAGTAGAGAGCTTTTTCTTTCGTGATCAAGAATTGAAAGCTTTGATGTTTACTCAACTTTAGCCTTGGATTCTCAATTCATTAGGTTAAAAAAAAATGACAATAAAATGAAATTATATACCTTGAATTTTTCGTATACGCTTCTGTAAAACTTGAGCACATGCATCACAATGCATCCGAGCCTTCAACACTACTGTTACGACAGCAGGAGGCTGCATGCCACCATAATTTTGATAATCAATATAATTAGCTCATTACTCGAAAAGTTTCACTTTGATTTTGATTGAACAAGTAATTAATAGTAAATAATTAAAGACGAGTAATCTAATAAGTAATATATAATTTTCCATGAATGTTAATATCTTGAAGGATTATAAACAAGTGGACATAAGAAGCCAAAAGCCCAACGCCCGATAAAAGGTCAATTAAACGGCCGAAAGTAGTAAAAACAAGACAAAACAACTCCTCGAAAAAATATTACCTATTCACACAAAAATGAAAAATATTTTTCACTTCATGTAAATTAATCTACATTTCAAGTTTTTACGAGAGTAAGACGATTGAATTTTATTCAATCAAATTTAGTAATCCCATGAAAATGTGTCTTTTATTTACCCACTATCATAGTGACAAGGGCCTTGAACCCGACTATAATAAGAATGCAAAACTTTTTCCCCTCTTTTCCATATTTTCACTTTAATTTGTGGGTAAATTTTTCTTTCAGTAAATTAATCTACATTTAACCAGTCGCCTTTGTAACTGAGTGATAAGGGTCTTGAACCCCAATACAAGAAGAGTGCAAGAGTCTTCCCCTTGTTCGAAAGTTTAATTCTACTAGTCGATATTTATTGCCTCTGTAAAGTCTTTCCATTATGCTTGTAGAATAAGAAACATTATTCTAATGTATTGAATGTGATCTACTATTTCATTGGGTGGTGGGGTAAACTTTTATTTTCTATTGCTGTGAATTTGTTGTTCCCTTTCCCGAAATTGCCCGTGAAACTATTGTTGGTGTTGGTGTTGTAGACTTGTAGCAGAGAACAGAGCAGTCAGAAGATGGATCGAGTTGGGTAACTGTGCGGTCAAAAACCCTAAATAGTGTCTGTATCTCAGTGTAATAAGTTCATATAGAGGTCTTGTTTTGTTATTTTCATGTCAGCAAGGGAAATTGTACCCACGTCTAATTTCCTTGAAATATTATTTTTTACAAATAAAAATTCAGTTTATTTCTTTATAACAAATAAGTTCTTGATTATTATCGAAATATTATTTTGATCATATTTCGATCATTTTGATGAAGACTGAGAACCTATTTCGATGAATAAATATTTTTTTAAGACATAGGTTAATTACATCCTTACTATTAGTACAAAATTAATGGAGATAACTATATCTCCAAGTTAAATTAAAAATCAATTATGTTTTTAAATATAATATAGTTATTTTGAGCTTTGATTGTAAAAGTAGTCGAACTATTGATTTGTTATCACACAAATTTCAAAAAAAGAATTTCTTTAATTTTTATTTGTGCATATTTTGGTGTGAGAAAATAAAAAAAATTAAAGACAATTATTGAATAATGAATATACTTACCTCTTCTTTTTTCTCTTCTTTCTTCTCTATATTTTCTTTCTTTTTCTCCTCTTCACCTGGTTTGGGCAAAGGCGAAATTAACTCCACTTTTCTACCACTTTTCTTTTGTAGCCTCTCACACACCTTTATAGGGTCTGCTGTTTTGCCTTTTACCACCACTTTACTGGCTTTACTATCCGCATTGAAGTCCTCCACTCCTGTAAAAAAAATGAAGATTAATAATATATTTAATTAACATATTATTATCTTTCTTTTTTCGTTGTTGGTAGGTGAGAAAATTCTTCTATATTGAGTATTTGTTTTCTATTTTCCTTTTTGTATAAACGTTGATTATTGTTTGAAGGGGGAATTCTAAATTCTCCTCTAACATTTGCCTCAAAAACAATTACCCCCCTCTCTCCTTGTTGACAAAATCTAAGCCATCAATTACAAAAAATGAATGGACGAGATTTTGCCAACAAGGAGGGGAGGGGGGTGATTGTTTTTTGGTTAAACATAAGGGGGGAATTTGGAATTCCCCCATTGTTTGAAAAAGTATATATGTATATAATGCAATGCCATTACTAAGCTCAAATTATATTTTCTCCATTTAAAAAAGCCTATTAAATTTGATATTTACATGTAAATTAATATTCATATAATATGGGTATTAATTCATTAAGAAAAAAATTCATATAATAAAACTTTGAAGTTTGAATCTAGCTTATATTATAATTTAAAAAGATTTAAAAAAAATTATATAACAAGTAAGAGAAGGAATTACCTTCAATTCCTTTGAGGGCTCTAGCAACTTTTCTAGCACAAGCTTCACAATGCATATCAACTTTGAGTACAATATCAGGAGTTTCTTCCTCTTTCTTCTCTTCCTTACTTTCTTCTTTCTTCTCCTCCTCTTTCTTCTCCTTCATTTGTCATAACACATGCAGAAAATCAGAAACTTACTAAGAAATAATGTAAACTAATGAGATCTGTGATGAAAATATACACTATACACTTACCTCACTCATGTTTGAAGTGATGATTATTCCTGAAGAAGCTCTAGATGAGAAGTACTTCGTGTTCAAAAGCACTTTCTCTACAGCAAGTTCTTGGTTTTAAGTACTCTCTCGATCCCTCTCTTTTCCCTTTGTCTTTGATGGACAGTGGAGGAAACGGATTTAAAAAGGAGCGAGGAATCTGCAAATCAGACGTGGAATTGTTTAATGCTGGGGACATTAATAATTATAAGTCCTTTTTAATTTGCTGGCTCCTGATCAAATGCCCTTAATTTCTACCAGAAAGACATGATACTGTTTTTTAATTAAAAGCACATAGGACAAAATGGTCAAAAATTTGGACTTGGCATGCAAATTTTGCAAGTGCTTATCAAAATAATTAAACAAGTGTTCGATTGATTTTTAATTAAAAAGTTAATTATTTGATTAATTAATTTATTGATTGGATTAAGAAGAAGTGATGTAATGTATATATAGTTATCGGAAAAAGGCTTTAAGAGATAATATTAGTATATACCATGAATTTGGATGATTCTGTCGAAAGCCCTTGTTGCTTTTATAAAAGATCTTGATAAGGTTTTCTAAAAAGCTTGGCTAAAGATTGAGTCTCGAGCTTCGTTCACTTGTAACCTATTGTTTGGATCAACGTTCTGGTTCTGTTTAGCTTTTAAACTACAATAATTAAAGTATTTTATGATATATATATTTCTTCATTGATTAATATATTATTTATTTAATAAATATCACGTCATTTCAAAATAAAAATTTGAGACGCCTAATATTTCTATCATACAAACAAGGTTGTTAAGCTCTTTATGATTTGTGAATTATTAATAGGATTGAAGGAGCCCACAAATTTTTGAAACCAACCCGAGAATACAACTTATGGCCAGCCTTCCAGGGCTACCTATATATCAAAGTATCTTGAAAAGTGGAACAAGGATCATATAGGGCCATGCTTTCCATTAAAACTATTCATTGTATGACGTGTGATGATAAGCATTATCATCATCTCTTCTCCAATGAAATTTTGAAAGTGGGTATATGAGAGAACCCAAAAAAGGTAGAAAAAAGGAAAACTTGATTTCAATATCAGAGAACACAAAGAAAAGGGTTGGAAAAAGGAAAAAGTTGATTGATTTCAATTTCATTTTCTTCCTGTCTTTTTGTAAACAACTTAGTCTCGTCCAAAGAATCTCGGGGAGACACAATCATCCTCGCCCCAGTCATTACATTCTTGCTCTCGATAATATTAATGTATAATATAAATTGTTTGTCATGTATATAGACTATTGTATTATACATGTATTTCAGGTGGTATGTACATTATTTGAATGTGCCTAGGTTTGGATGATGTAATAGACATGGGACCCTAGCAATAAACATGTTCTAGAAAATCTAAGAATGCATATCTATAACATGACAACGTCATCCATCTTTAACGTTATAAACTTTCGTATTCAAACTGATTACTTGCAGCAAATTATAAATGCATGGAACTTTGTTTTCTTGCATGTAAAACTAGATACAGGCCAGTTTGATATTGCTCAATTAAGTTCCTATAAATTCTATTCGGCCTGTACTAACTTTCTATACGTTAATAATTTATACCGAGTGTATATAAGATTATTTAATAACCTTATTTAATTCAATAATATATAATATAATTATTATTTAATATATTATTTGAGAAGAATATGCGAATAATACGTGGGATCTCGTTAGGAAGAAATATGACATCCTCTAGTCCTAGAGAGTCAATCTCTCATAAAAATCTAGTCTCTAATTCTAAGGAGTCAACCTTTTAAAAGAATCTAGTCTCTGATCTCAGAGAGTCGACCTTTCAAGTG
This sequence comes from Trichilia minutiflora, assembly GCA_035590515.1. Taxonomy (NCBI): domain Eukaryota; kingdom Viridiplantae; phylum Streptophyta; class Magnoliopsida; order Sapindales; family Meliaceae; genus Trichilia; species Trichilia minutiflora. The sequence continues at coordinate 1,807,733 of JAVXUL010000007.1, read as the reverse complement.
AATCCAATCTCTGATCGAGTCGACCTCTCAGACGCACATGCACCATCCCCTTAGGGGATATCTTACGACCCTCAAGAGGTTTACTCTCATGACTCAGAGACGCGCTACAATTCCCAGATGTCCAGCGATTGAAGCCCTCAGGCAATTAGCAGCCGAAGTCCTCAGGAAGTACATATCTGTCCTAAGAATAGACCCATCTGTCTCTCAGAAAGTACAGGATCAGCTTTACAATCACAGCAATCTTTCAGGGGAAACATCTCCTCCTCACCAGCATATAGGCAACCTCGACCAGAAAACCCCCAGTCACGCACCACACCATAAAAAATAGGAATGATTGCTGACATAGCAGGTCCTATGATGGGAGTAGATACCCTGCCCTAGGAGCTACCTGTCCCATTCTCCGTCCATTTTTAGATAATATGATAGTAACAGACCTAAAATTCACAGAAATGTCAGTTGGGATATTAATGGAATGCGGCTACACATTGCTCAAAGATATAAGAGTTTCATCATTCCTATTCTCCAATGCCTAGTCACCATCACCAAGACATTATAAAAGGGGGGTTCTCCAATGAAGAAAGGGGATTGGGATTTTGGCATTCTTCTTAGATTCCTTGTTGGTATTTTCCTTCTCCTTCTTCTTCTTCACACTTGGTAAAGGAACTTTGTTTCTGACATTTAATTCCAATTTACTTGTCAAAATTTATCATATTTTCTTTCACCATTTCTGACTTAGGCATCAGAGTTTTCTCGTCGGGAATCCCTCTCGACATGACTTCGAAGGTGTTATTATTTTACATACTTAGGAGGTGAAATCCTGTAGGATCCAACCTAACTTTCAACCATCACCTGACGAAGACTCACATTTCATTACAGCCATTTCGTACTCTCACCTCATTAACTGAGTCATTCCTCGTTGATCATGAGGAGGTCTACGAATATTTTCTTGCACCAACAGTTGGCACCGTTTGTAGAAACCTAGAAAAAAACCATTGAAGTATCACTTGATGAGGGAAGAAAAGAAAAAAGGTGATCTCTGGGCCTTGATAAAGTTGGATGGTAGAATGATTACAAGGAAACAAAGGTTCCAGCTCAAGTGAAAGCACTGCCCAAGGAAGAGGGAGAGCCCCACTGACGCGGGAAGAATCCTGGCCTAGGAGTGAACACGCAAATAGGCTCCTAGCCAATAGGGCCGAAGCATTGAAAAGGAAATTGCTGGGGATCAGATAACAGATGGCCAAGGAGCCAACCTCCCTGGGAGAGGAAGGAATGCCATTCCCCTTGGGGGATAGAAAAGTCTAATTCCCCGAAGTGGTTGTGCAAAGAGAAATCGGAGGTCCAGGAAAAATGTATGGGTACGCATTCGAACCCAGACTAACAACCTTGCAAAAGAAAAAAGTTAAAGCAACAGAGAGGTTGGTGGGTGAACCCTAAGTGTCTCAGAAGGTCAACACTCCCTTCAAAATTTATGAGGAACGTAACCAGAGAAGAAATAACGCTGACAAGCATCACCGGAGGACGAGCAAATTAAGAGTGGAGCCTAGCTTGGCCTCTACTGACATGAGGTTTTATCTCAACAAGAAATATATCCGAGAAAGAGAAGTCACAGCAGCCATCAATAAGAGGGAGTTGGAAGAATACGTGAGGAAGATGTTGCGGAAAATAGGTGCGCAAAATATTCCTACTCTGGGAGAGAACCCAGGGACAGAGGGAGCCCCTACCTCCACCTTCACATCCCCCCTCTCGAAAAAGATTTTGGCACTATGCTTTTCCAAAAAATTCAAAATGTATCAACTAGCTACCTACTCAGAGAAGACTGATTCCTCCTTGTATGTAGATACGTTCAGGGAGATGATACTGATTCAGGACTTGACGGAACTGCAAATGTGTCGACCTTTTTCCTTAACTCTAGAAGAACAAGTCAGGCATTGGTATAAGAGCCTGCCACTTGCCAACATCCGCAACTTTAATCAATTAGCAATACTCTTCGAAAATAAGTTTAAGGGGACAGTAGCCACTGGCCAAAACCTGAGCACTTTGTCCAGAGATATCATGAAGAAGTAAAAGAGTTGGTGCCTATTACCACCCTCTAGTATTAGAAGGATTGAAAAAAGGCCTTTGGTTTGGAGAGGGCCTGGTATGCTGTCCATCAAAGTGCAGTAAACACATAAAAAACGGCTCAGATGGAGCTGCTCAACGAAATTGAAATAGAGGGGAAAATACTCCTAAGGTTAAAGGAAGAGACTCGAGCAGCTCCAGGCAAGAGAGAGCCTCCGTAGGACGTTTAGTTGAAAGATAAGGGAAATCGCTAAGGAAAACCTAGATACGACAGGAGGGACATGGACAAAGCTGATAAGGGTCAGAAAAAATATTTTCTCGAGGCATGCAAGGATGAAAGACCCTCGAGATTTTTTCTAGTAAGGAATCCTCCCGAGAGAATAGAGCAGGTAGCTGCCCAAGAATTCATATCCCTAAAAGCTCCCTTGTCAAAATTTATGAGTATGCTAAGAATGGGTGACTCTTGGCACCACATCCTCAAAGTATGAAGGCAAAAATGCCCAAGGAAAATAAGGGGCAATTCTTTAAATTCCACAAAGAGGGCGGCCACATGATTGATTAATGCAAGGATCTGGAAAATCAGATCGAGGTACTAGTTAAAAACAATTACCTCACTAACTATACTGTGGATTCTTCACATATCCCTCCGGGAGTCGGGCAACATTGAGAAGATGAAGATGACCAAGGATCAGGCCATATCATGGTTATCTTAGGGGGTCCAACTCTCGTAAGATTATCAAATAATACCCACAGGAATTATGCGCGCTATTCTTTGTCTAGCCAGTCAACATATATTCATGTGATGAACGTACAAGCAGACAAGAGACTAAGAGGGACAACCATTCTCATTATATTCACTGACAAAGATAAGGCTGGAGTCTACTACCCTTATGATAATGCATTGGTAGTATCAATGGGGATTGCATCCAAAAAAGTTAGCAGGATCCTGGTCGATACGGATAGTTTCGTTGATGTAATCTTCAAAGACACGATGGATATCCTTGGAATAGAAGATCTGAAATTGGACCCACCAAACTCTACTCTGTATGGGTTTAGAGATTCTCGCATCAACCCTCTGGGATCGATCAGTTACTAGTAACGATGGGCTATAAGCCTTATCAGAAGACTATCATGGTAAGCTTCCAGGTGCTCGATTTGAAGATCCCATACTCAACCATTCTGGGAAGGTCTTTCCTTCGAAACACCAAAGCGATAGAAAGCATTCATTATTTAAAGTTAAAATTCAGGAATGGAGAAAGGATTGGCATCATCAGAGGCAACCAGAGGGAAGCACGATCTTGCTTTATAACTTCTTCAAAGTAGGCGTACTGCATTCATAAGAGGTCCTTAAAAGCCTCTTCCGACTAAGATGGATGATCCAATGTTCTGTATCTCCCACTTCGATGAGGAAGAAAATCAGTAAGTCATATGCCTTGAATTTGATTTAACGGGAAGAGACAAGAGATCGGGCCTTGGTATGGATAGTGATCCATCAATAAAAGGTGTCTCAACCTTACAACAAAAGGGTCAAGTCACTGTCTTTCAGGGAAGGAGACTTTATTCTTAGGAGGATCATCTTTAACACCCAGGTATCCTCTAAGAGCTCTTTAGACGCTATTTGGGAAGGCCTTTACTAAGTGGTTTGGGCAGTTCAATCCGGAATATACAAATTAGCCTGATCCAATGGCAATGTCCTGAACAAGATCTGGAATACGGAGGTGGTGAAAAAGTATTACCCTTGAGAGAGCCTCTCCTCAGGTTGGCTTACTTGTAAATTTATAGCATTCACTTGTGTTATATCTTTCCTTACATGAATAAAACAGAATGTTTGAATCCTTCTTAGCATCTCCCAGAGTCTCTTTTGCCTCAATATTCCCCTCCTAGTATTAAGGTTGACTGTAAGCCCTAAAATCCCTTAACATTAGTTGAATTGAAAATCCTATCATCCCAAGTGTCGTAAGTCCTTGGTCTAAGTCAAGTATCCTGAGAGTCTAAGATTTTATTTGTGTTAAGACGTGGTAAACCTTGATCATGTCAGGTCCTCTCCTAGTGTTAAGGTTGACCACGTGCCCTAAAATCCCTTAATAATAGTTGAATTGAAATCCTATCCGTCCTAAGTGTCATAAACCCTTAGTCCAAGTCAGGCATCCCGAGAGTCTAAGACTTTATTTGTGTTAAAACGTGATAAACCCAGTTCGTGTCAGGTCCCCTCCTAGTGTTAAGGTTGATCACGAGCCTTAAAATCCCTTAGCACTAGTCGAATTGAAATCCTGTCATTCCAGGTTCCGTAAGCCCTTGGTCCAAGTTAGGCATCTTGAGAGTCTAAGACCTTATTTGTGTTAAGACGTGATAAACCCTAGTCATATCAGGTCCCCTCCTAGTGTTAAGGTTGGCTGTGAGCCCTAAAATCTCTTAACACTAGTTGAATTAAAATCCTGTTCGCTTCAGGTGTCGTAAGCCTTTGGTCTAAATCAGGCATCCTGAGAGTTTAAGACCTGATTTATGTTAAGGTGTGGTAAACTCTGGTCATGTCAGGTCCCCTCCTAGTATTAAGGTTGGCCATGATCCCTAAAATACCTTAAAACTAGTCGAATTAAAAATCCTATCCGTCCCAAGTACTGTATCCCTTAGCCCGAATCAGGCATCCTGAGAGTTTAAGACCTGATTCGTGTTAAAGTGTAATAAACCATGATCGCGTCATGTCATTTTCTAGGGTTCAGAATGGTTTTAAGTCCCCAAATTCCCTAACCCTAGACGAGTTCTATCATGGTGCTACGGTTGGCCCTGAGCCTTAAAATTCCTTAGCACCAGCCCAAAGTTTTCTCAAGGTCGTTATTGGCCTTAATGCCTAAAGACCCCTGACCCTAGTTGAAGTTGTTCCTAGGGTCTCGTGTGGAGTCAAGCTCTAAAACTCTCCAAACGAAGACATCTGAAGAGCCCTGACCCTAGTCAAAATTACTCTAGGGCCTCGGGTGGAGTAAAGTTCTAAAGCTCTCCAAATGTACCTCTAAACCTGAGACGTTTATGGCCACTCTCAAAACACGATCAGTAATTATGTTCACTTAACTGATTTATGCTCAAGTCATGATTAAACTTCTATAGAAATCGATTAAGTAAGGAAGAAAGATTGGCCTAGATAATACATATAAATTAGTAAACTTTCTTTCCATTAATGAAGAAATAGAAGAGTACATGTATATGTTAAAATATTTTGTGTATACAAAAGAATCAAATCTTAAGGAGCAAAATATCAAGGGGATTTTTACAAAAAAATATTCTAAGTCTTAAAATACTCGGGAGAGGCTTTATTCGCCATCAATCTAGTATCTCCACCAGTATAATTTCAACTCAGGGAGTAAGATGGGATTCCTCATTGTTCGTCTGAAAGGTAGGAGAATTTTCTTTCCTCTCTCCTACTAAGGGGACCTCTTTATCATGCTTGACTCAAGAAGGGGAAGGAGCATCTTCTTGGTTCATTAAGAGATCCTGAAGGACCAGTGGTTTGGTACCCCCGATGGCTGCCTCAGAAAGACCTTCCGTTATATCCACAGAACGAACCTCGTCTCTCAGTCTCTCTTCATTGGCAACCATGTCACTCAGTTGGGTCGTAGGGGCATCGTTTGAAGGATGGGTCCCAAAAGTTCCTGGGATATGGCGGTCCAATTGATCGAATAACTAGTGTGAATCCCGATTTGGGTACTCTTAAAGGAAAAGGCATCTTATCAGGTCTATGCCCTCGTCAACTCCCTGGTCATATCGATCTGTGAGTTGAACTGGCATCTCCTCTAATTTTTTCATTTGCTCCTCTGAAGACTGTTGTAATTTCTTATACGTCTCCCCAAGAACCTGAAGCTCCTCTGTCAGAAAGTTTGTCCTATCATCTGACCTCACCAAGTCTGACAGGACCATTGAATATTACTCCTTCAGGCGATCATCTTCCTTCTTTAGGGTCTGGTACAACTCATTCAACTTATTGTACTGACTAGTAACCCTTCGCTTAGCCCTTTCGGTGATGTTATTCTCGGCCTTCAGGGTTTGAAACCAAGTCTCAGTGATCAATAGCTTTTCTTGCATGTTTTTTTCTCGTTGAGCCACTGAGTCCTCTCCCCTTCCAGGGCAGAAATCCTGATCGTCAACTCTTCTTTTTCCCCTGGGTAGCCGCAATTATATCCTAGGCCGCCTTCTTTAATTTTTTCACTGTATTGAATGCTTGTTTTCTGACACCAAGGGCATTCTTGAAGTCATCTATGAAGAGGTCCAGCATGTAGATATTTTGGACTAAGAAAAGACACGAGGGTGGTCAATATTTCCAAAGGAAAGAAAAACTACTAGGGTATTTTTAACCAGAATTAGACTCAGGGGAGAAAAAGACTCACCCAGTGTAAGAGAACGCTCAACTAGTTGAGACCCTCTTCCAAAGGCACGTTCTTCATATCCTCACTTCTCTTAGGCGAGATTACCTCCCAGGCGAAATTCTTCAGAAGAAGAAGATACCCAAAATTCTTCTTTTTATCCTCGGGAAATCCTCCACCAAAATTCTGTCCATATCCTCGGCGCTTTCCTTGGTAGCCAGGAATGGGTCCTCTATCACGAAAAGAGAAGGGTCTTCTTGCCTTTGTCGCTCGTCTCCACCAACCCTTGAGCCCGATGATTGGCCACCCAAAACTCCTTTTGGATCGATTTGCTATTTTCGACCCTGACTTGAGGCCTCTTGTGTGTTTTGTCCCAAGACTTGGGGGACTGTTATGCCTTCTACAAGATTTGAGACCTTCTTCGACTAACTTTCAATTAGGCAGGATGAAAGGTCTGCTTTCTTCTTCTTCTTCCGCGCTTTAGCTGAAGTTTTGTCAATGGTCTTTTTCCCCTTATCCTTAGCTAGAGCCTGGTCAACTTTTTTAGGACGCTTCTCTTTAGGGTGGTCAGTCTTCTTTCCTCCCTCCTTTTTGGGAGTCTTCTTAGCGTCCCACTTTATTGGCCCCTTTTCTTTGTCACCTGGGGCCTTTGTCTTCGGGTCAGTAGCCTTGAAAGTTTTCAGGGTTTCTTTAGAAAGCATACCCCTCAAGACGTCGGTGGCCCTCCTTTTGTCCACTAGTGCCCTTTCGGTCCCTGTCTCTAAGCCAAGGAAGACATGGTTAGCCATCAAACTGAAAGGGATAAAGATCCAGTTAGAAAGAGCGATTTGAGTAAGAAGATACCCTTATTCATCTGAGCTCTCAGTTTAGAGAGCTTGTTTCTAGATACCGCCTTGGATGTCAATCTTGAGACTATCAAATTGTTTACGCTTAGCAGTTGCTTTACATCTATAATAGAAAGCTCCAGGAGTTTGTTCATGACACCTACCGGGATGTCTGCCTGGTCCCTCCATGTAACTATAATAAAGAACCTATTAGTGTCAGTATAGCCCCCTCCCTAGTAAAAAGTAAAAGTATTTATCGCATGCGTACTGGACTCCTGGAAGGAGGAAGGAAGGGAGAATGGAGAAGGCTTGGTACAATCTCCGCTGGTAATAAACCAATGATCTTTTCAGTCCTTATTGTAGAAAGAAGCACCCTTCACTCTAGACTGAAACCCGCTATGAACTTGGAGAAAGTACCACCTGGGGTATTGACTAGTATTCCTCTTGAGGGAATACAAGTTTAGTACCTCATTGACATTCGGGATGGGACTCTCCTTGAAGAAACTTAGCATGAATAACCCGCTCAAAATTCTCCAGCTATTCAGAGTAAGCTGGTAGGAAGGGATCTCAAAGGCTTCAAAGAACCTAACGAAGTACCTTTTTAGGAGAAGGTAGGCCCCCAATAGCAAGTGCTCTTCATTAACTGCTATTTTTCTTGGCGTTAGATCGCTTGGGACCTTATTTCCAATAGTATTTTCAGCTGCAAATTGTCAGGAATCCCAAAAGCCTGTTTGTAGGCCAGTAGATCCGCCTCATTCATTGTTAACATGAACCAGTCTGCTTTATTTGATCGTTTGACGCGAGTCTACTTGGAGGCATCCTTTTCATCTTCACCTGATTCTTGGGTCCTGACAGGATCCCTGGCCTTTTTCAGACCGTTAATGGTGGTATTTGAGAGTTTGCCTTTGTCTGCCATTTTCCTAACCATAGGAAAATTCAGAGTTGCATAAAGGTCTGACAATTTTTAAAAACTAAAAGAATTCCAAACCCTTTATCTTTTTAGTCGAAATAACGTATCCATCAGCAAAACACAAAGAAAAACTCAAGTATAGGCACCTGCAAACACACAAAGAGAATAACAGAGGACAAGGGAGCAAAAGTAAAAATCAAACTAAGAATAACGAGAAGTAGAAGTAGAATGAGAATGAAAGAGCACCAGAGTCAAAGCAAAGCTTTCGCAGAAGGTAGAAAAGTGAAAATGATAGTTGATGAAGGGGAGTATTTATAATGGTGAAAGATTGATCTTCACCATCGATCTGAACAAACAGGGAATGGCCACGTGCCCCAACCTCTTCAATGTTTTTATGGCTCGAAGAACGATTGAGTACCAACCATTAGGGTTTTAGCACGTGGCCCATTCATAACTGGGTATTCAAATTTTTCTGAAGTACGAAGCACCACAAGCTCAGGGATAGCTGTGTAACACGACTCCTGGCAGACAACATTTAATGGGAGAGAGTTAAGGGTCTTGAGAAAGGCACATTACCAGGCAGCTAACAGCTCCGTCAAGTAGGGTTTTCAATTACAAAGCAACTTTTGAAGTGCTTTAACTGTCTCAGCAGCGGTTATCTCCTTCACGATTAAAGTCCATCTTAGGTCCGATGAAGTCCACCCCCTAGAACCCAGTTAAATTTGGCCATAAGTTTCTGGCACGCGCTTTGTAAGTCTTACACCATAAACTGGGGGACTGGATGTTTGAGAAGAATATGCGAGTGATACGTGGGATCTTGTCAGGAAGAAACGTAGCACCCTTTGGTCCTAGGGAGTCAACTTCTCAGAAGAATCCAGTCTCTGATCCTAGGGAGTCGACCTTTCAGATGAATTTAGCCTCTGGTCTCAGGGAGTCGACCTCTTAAACGCATATGTACCATCCCTTCAGGGGATATCCTACGACCCTTAGGAGGTTTACTCTCAAGATTCAGAGACTTGCTACAGTTCCCAGGTGTTCAGCGATTAAAGCCCTCAGGCAGTCAGTAGCCGAAGTCCTCAGGAAGTACATATCCATCCTAGGAATAGACCCATCTGTCCCTCAAAAAGTACAGGATCAACCTTACAACCACAACAACCTCTCAGAGGAAACATCTCCTCCTCACCAGCATGCGGACAGCCCTAACTAAATAGCCTTCAGTCACGCGCCCACACCATAAAAAATGAGAATGATTGCTGACATAATAGGCCCTATGATAAGAATAAATATCCTGTCTTAAGAGTTACATATCCCATCCTCTGTTTATTTTCATATAATGTAACAGTAACAGACTTGAAATTCACGTACACGTCAGTTGGGATATTAATAAAATGTGATTAGACATTGCCCAAAGATACAATGGATGTAAAGGTATCTGATTCTGCGACACAATGGATGTAAAGGTATGTGATTCTGCTACAATGCCAATGATGATAGAATCCCGAAAGCAAAAGCCATGGCAGTCCTGCAAAACATTATCATCCATACATATAATTTGATAGTGGTCCCATATATATATATATATATATTTACATACACGAAAGGGCAATAATACACAACAAAGAGGTAAAAGATGAAAGATAACTATAGAAAGAAATTCGACCACACAGAACCTGGAATTAACTTTCATATATAATCTACCCTTCGACCTGGTAGACTTTTAGCCGAAGATATGTTTATGTCTCTTCTAGGGTTTTAAAAATTCATACCTGTTTGACCCTGCAACACGTTGATAATGGATACGGAGATTGAATCACAACAACCCACCAACAACTACAAATTTGAATCAGATCTTATTTATATACTGTGAACATTTTAGTACTGCTTGCTTTCACCTGGCTTTAAAAACAAAGTAGTATTTAATTGAAGATATAGTATGTCTCTTTCAAACTTAAAAATTCACTCTTTTTCAAGTTGTCATAGATGGGAAGACTGAATCACCCAACTATCGATGACTATAAATTTATATCATAGTTTATAAGTAACGTTTATATTTCTAGCATTACTTGTTAGTATTCTATAGAATGCAAAGACATTTCCGAACATTTTGAATTATCAGGGGAGCTTGTGATATGTGTCGGCCATGGATGAATGATAGAATTATTAGTTTCTGTTTAGATTTGCAACTGCAAGGGTTTCAGAAATCCAAAATCTTTTGTCTGCTATTAATTGGGTTTGGTGAACTAGGCCCAGCTCAAGCGGCCCACCCCATTGCTAGCTGATAAATGACTGAAGGGACTCGTATAGTTTTTAAAAATAATAAATATCTCCTAATAAAATATTTATGACAAAAATTTCTTATGATTTTTTGTTAGTGATAAATACCTCTATTCCTTAAATTTCTATATATTCCATTATTTGATGTTAACAAAAAAAAAGGAATTTAACAGTGAATAATAAAAACTATAGAAATTTAAGGGACAAAAAATATTTATTATTAACAGCAAACTATACGGAAAAGGAACAGAAAACAAATGTTAGATAATGAAAAATACAAAAGTTTAATAGATAGAAAGATATTTATCATTAATAATAAATTATAGAAAAAATTTGTCGTAAATATTTTATTAAAGGAATATTTATTATTTTAAAAAATTATACGGATAAATGTCTTTCTTCCCATCCCATGAATGATTATGCATTTATACTGTACAGTACCACACATCCAATTTGTCCACCTATGTCTAGCCCACTTGGCTATTCCCCAAGGCAATCAAAAATTCAACCCTTCTCCAAATTTTCTCACAAGTTTTTTCGGAATTTTCTAGAACTGTTTAAACGGGTTGGGTCATATGAATCAACCCATTTAATCTATAAAATAAATAGATTAAGATAAATAATTTTTAGTTCGTAAATTAAATAAATTAATTCAATTAATCTACGGATAAAAAAATTTAAATTCGTTTAATCCGTAGATTAAACGGATCAATCCAATTATATTAATTAAATATTTAA
>JAVXUL010000007.1:1735008-1762619 GCA_035590515.1 Trichilia minutiflora | reverse complement strand
CCGATTTTATTAATTTATAAAAATATTTTAAATATTTTATTATTTATATATTATTAAAAATTCCGTTTTTACTTTCTATTTTTACATTTCGATTTTACGTTTCGTTTTTTTAAATAGAAAACGATTTTAATTAAAATCACGTTTTTGATAACCTTGTTTATTAACACTTAAACATTCACGCGAACACATGTATACATATAAAAGAGCGCTATAAAAATTTGTTTATACATAGTATTATTAGGAATTCAAATATATTTTTTTAAATTATCGTGAATGTATTATTAATACATGTCTTATATTTACGTACAATTAAATAAAAATTTATGAGGGTAATGAAAAAATAAATTATGTAAGACATATGGCAATAATATATTTTTTTAGTTAATTATTATAAAATTTGTACACGTAATATTATTAAATTTAAATTGAATTTAATACTAAAGAGTGATACATATTTACTAAAAATTAGTGTAAGAAATACAATTTTTTTTATGAATTAATGTGTCAATGTCATATTGCGATCACATACCTTATTTTTGTGTATATCTATTTCTTGATATAAATTTACATGCAATATTACATAATAATTATCATTTGTACTATATTTTTTATGAAAATAAAAAAATAAAATAAATGAAACATATATTATAAATGAAATATGTATCTTTATATTATTATTGATGGCGATTATATAATTATATTATCCCTAATATTAATAAAAGCAAAATAATTTAATTGAAATTAATTATATTAATATAAGTTTTGATTGATGTGATTAGATTGTAATTAAGACTCTCTTCACGTACAAAAGTTTTATCTTAATTATCTATATGATATATTTTGGAGCAAAGGACGTAAACTTAATGCATAGGTCTAATAGCCTTACTTGGTTACTGTTGTTGGGTTATAAGCAAATGGATTAAGTGTTAGGTCCAATATCACAGTTTGAGTGAGCCCTAATCTGTTTGGGCTCAGAAGCCCACTCCATATTGGGGCAAGGGAACCTGTTAGATTATTAATTCATAAAATAATTAGTAATTTTCGATTGTATTTTGTTAATTATGTAATTTAGCAATTAATTTTGAGCACCCTACAAATAGACATATATGTCCTCAATAAAACAATCTAAGCAATAATTATTTAGTAGTTATAAAGAGGTTAGCATGGTAAATTAACAAATTAGCAAATATAAAAGGAAAAACTACGAAAATGATCTCATCTTTTTAAATTTTGTTTTTTTAATTGACCACACCCAAAAAACCTTAACCAACTTAATTAAAAACTTATATTTTAGATAAATATATTCCATAATTTCAAATACAAAAACACAATCACCTATTTCAAATTTTATCACTTCCCTTTTAAACTTATGTTTATATTTCTCTATCAAAATTATTTTTACACTTTTTTTCTTGTACTAAGTTTTGAAATTATAACATTTGGAGAATTGATAACTACATCAAACATTCGACGAAGATATTCTCTAAAAATAATATAAAACTTTTTTTTTTATGTCAATAAAGATAACTTTTATTTATTCATGTTAAGTCCGAAATCTTTGTAAAAAAATTTTGAATTTTTTTATAAAAACATAGTTTAGATGTTATAATTTAATTTAAATACGAAAAAATGACAATATTAATTGATAATATAGATAGTTTTGATCAATAAATCTTTTGTCAAAAAGTTTTTGACACTTCCAAATAAAAGTCTTAAAAGTTTAAACCTAATTCTTAAGTGTAATTTTGATTTTGTCTTAATTCGAAAGTATAATTTTACCTTAATTTAAAAGTTTTTTATTTTACTTTAATTCAAAAATATAATTTTATCTTACTTCAAAAGTTTCTCATTTTACCTTAATTTGAAAATATATTTTTACCGTAATTCAAAAGTATAATTTTACCTTAATTCAAAAGTGTCTCAAGTTAGAAAGTTTTCTATTTTACTTTAATGAAAAAATGTACCTTATAACTAAAATAGAATGGGAACTTTCAAATTAAAATAAAATAAAAAACTTTATAAACTTATAATTTTGAATTAAGACAAAATAAAAAACCTTTTAATTAAGATAAAATTATATTTTTTAATTAAAATAAATTTATATTTTCAAAGTAAGATAAAATAATATTTTTGAATTAAAATAAAATTACACTTTTAAGATAATGTAAAATAAAAAACTTTTTAATTAAAATGAAACTATATTTTCGAATGAAATTTATATTTTCAAAGACATTAGTTCAAAAATAACAAAAAACTTTTGAATGAATGAACTTTTGATCAAAAATATTATTATTATGGATTGATATTATCATTTTTTAAATTTAAATTAAATTATAATATCTTAGTCATAATTTACATAATAATTTTATTAAAAATTTAAAATTTTGTACAAGAATTTTTAACTTAAAATAAATGAACAAAATTCATCAATTTTTAATAATTTCGTGCCATCAATGAGATTATTTCATCATAAATATAATTTTTTAATATCAAAATCATAATTTTGATGGTACTCGGTTTGAGAAATGAGATGTTTTAATCGAAATTTGTGAATGTTATATTTTTAAATTATTGGAATAAAATTATTTTTAAAAAAATGAGTTTTTCGTTAAGTTAGTCAGGGCTTTTTTTTTCCTTTTTGACGTGGTTAATTCGGAAAATAATAAAAAGTAGGGTTATTTTCGTACTTTTACCAATATGAAATATCATGTTGATAAGCCTTTTCCCTGTCGTTCTCTGTAGACGGAAGCCTCAAACCAGAGCCGAAGGAAAAAAGAAAAATGGCTTCCAATCTCTGCAACTCAACTTCGTCTCTCTTCCATGACCGCCAACCTCTATTGAACTCTCTCTTTTCGACGCCAAATCTTGGAACAAGAACTTTCAGTTTCTCTTTTCATTTCAATTCTCTTTCATTTCAATCTAAAACCTATCAAAGACGACATGTTTCTTTGCAAGAAACTCAGAGCACAAACCCTACTAAGGATTGGGGAAATATCCAATGCACAGATGCGAAAACTGGTTCTTCTACGAAAAGTTATATCTGGGTCAATCCCAAAAGTCCCAGAGCTTCGAAGTTGAAGCAGAAGTCGTATGATTCCAGGTACACATCTCTGGTTAAAGTAGCAGAAGATTTGAATTCGTGCAATGCTACTGAAGATGATGTTTCTAGTGTTTTGAGCGTTTTGGGTGATGATTTTTTGGAGCAAGATTGTGTGATTATTCTTAATAACATGTCAAACCCGGATACTGCAGTGCTTGTGTTGAAACATTTTCAGAAGAAATTGAAAGCGAGTAGAGAAGTGATTCTTTATAATGTGACTATGAAGGTTATGAGGAAGTGTAGAGATTTGGTGAAAGCCGAGAATCTTTTTGATGAAATGCTTGAGAAAGGGCTTAAGCCGGATAATGTGACATTTTCAACATTGATTAGTTGTGCTAGGATGTGTAATTTGCCTGATAAGGCTGTAGAATGGTTTGAGAAGATGCCTAGCTTTGGATGTGACCCTGATACGGTTACTTACTCGTCTATGATTGATGCTTATGGGCGGGCTGGAAATATAGATATGGCTTTGAGTTTGTATGATCGAGCTAGAAATGAGAAATGGCGTATTGATCCAATGACGTTTTCTACATTGATTAAATTGTATGGAATGTCAGGAAATTTTGATGGGTGCTTGAATGTTTATGAAGAAATGAAGGCTTTGGGTGTTAAGCCGAATATGATTATATATAACAATTTGTTGGATGCTATGGGAAGAGCGAAGAGGCCTTGGCAGGCAAAGACTATTTACAAAGAGATGACAAACAATGGACTTTTGCCGAATTTTAACACCTATGCATCTCTGTTAAGGGCTTATGGGAGGGCCCGATATGGTGAGGATGCTCTTTCTGTTTATAGAGAGATGAAGGAAAAGGGAATGGAGTTGAATGTGATCCTTCATAACACACTCTTAGCCATGTGTGCTGACCTTGGCTTCACTGAAGAAGCTTTTGAGATATTTGAAGACATGAAGAGTTCTGGAACTTGCAAGCCTGACAGTTGGACGTTTTCTTCATTGATTACAATTTATTCATGCAGTGGGAGAGTCTCTGAGGCAGAAGCCATGTTGAATGAGATGTTGGAAGCAGGCTTTGAGCCTAATATCTTTGTTCTAACATCTCTTATCCAATGCTATGGAAAAGCCCAGCGCATTGACGATGTTGTGAGGACATTCAATCGACTGCCAGACTTGGGCATAACTCCTGATGATCGGTTTTGTGGCTGTCTTCTGAATGTGATTACTCAAACACCAAATGAGGAGCTTGTTAAGCTTGTTGAATGTGTTGAGAGGTCCAATTTAAAGCTTGGGAAAGTGGTAAAGCTTCTGTTGGAGGACCAAGTAAGTGAAGGGGATTTTAAAAATGAAGCATCAGAACTCTTTAATTCAGTTAGCAATGATGTCAAAAAGGCATACTGCAATTGCTTAATTGATCTATGTGTCAATCTCAACCTGTTGGAAAAAGCATGTGAGCTGCTAGAACTGGGGCTTACACTGCAGATTTATGCAGATCTACAGTCAAGATCTTCAACTCAGTGGTCCTTACATCTGAAGAGTCTCTCTCTTGGAGCTGCACTGACTGCATTACATGTTTGGATAAATGACCTATCAAAAGCGCTTGAATCTGGAGAAGAGTTTCCACCATTACTTGGAATCAATACCGGGCATGGCAAACACAAGTACTCTGACAAGGGCTTAGCTAGCGTGTTCGAATCACATTTGAAGGAACTAAATGCTCCTTTTCACGAGGCTCCAGACAAAGCTGGCTGGTTTTTGACTACAGAAGTTGCTGCCAAGTCATGGTTGGAATCTAGAACCTCACCTGAATCAGTTGCAGAGGAGGTGCCTGCCTCAGTAAATGCCTAGCATTCCAAAATCAGCATGTATGCTTAGCAAAAATATGATGTGTTCATTGTCACAAACTCTCTTTCTTCTTGGCATTATTTCTCTGGATAGAGGAAAATTTTTTGTACTATTAGATAATAACTTCTGTTTATACTTTGAATTTTTATAGAGCAAATGAGACTATGCAAAAATTTTAAATTCGTCTTTCCTGCTGTGATTGTCACGTTTGTGGAGTTCGAAATGGAAATCTTTGAAGAGAAAATAAATATGCAAGGAATTTGACTTATTGGTAGCTTATAAAATAATAAAAACCAACAGGAAGTTGACTCAAGTCTATTTTATTTCTCTACGAGACATGGTGCATTGAACATTGCACAGACATTTGACTTCGTAGAGATGAGAACAATATTTCAAAACATGTTCTTCAGAACCCATATAGATTAATGTTAATTAGCGAACTAAAGTATGCATTTCCCATTTCTCCAGAATTTATGAGCTGATTGACAAATTGTATGATGGTTTGCACGTTAGCTTGCTTTCAGGGTGAGGACAATTAAAATCATCCATATAAATTGATGAGAGTTCAAATTCAAATTACCAAAGCACAAATGGGAAATTGAATGCATGTTCTGTGTTGTAATTCCCACAAGAAAGTTAGAGTTCACCCTTTGAATGAAGGAGAAAATGAGTTGAAAACCTTGATGACACCGAGCAGAAGGATCAATTCCAAGCTTGTGTCAAGGGAGGTTATGCAGGAAAGTTGCAAATGGGCAAGAATGAAGATTGTGATCACCAGGAAGCAGTTGGAATTACTGCTGAGAAATACAAACATGTTGCAGTCTGGGAAAGTTTATGTCCCAGTTTCTAGGAAAGTTAAAGAAGAGAATTGAAAATGGCAGCCATCCTTATCTACCATTCCAGAGATTCCCAACTTTTGGTAAATTTTTCTTTCTGCTTGGTTCGCTTCACAATTTACCATTACATACTGTATAGTGTTCACAAGAAGGTAGAGTTAGCAGCTTGATAGCTGGTGACGTTTTCTGTATAAATACTTCTACTTTCTCTATTAGAGCAAATTTTTTTAGCTCTAATTGGGGATTATGGTTATAATGATCCCAAGAGTGCTTTGAGTGTGTTCATATAGCTATGGAAATTAATACCCTTAAAAGTTTAAATGGGTACGGATATGTAAATGGCAAAATACATAATTTGGCCATGTAATCACTCAGGCTTAGCTTGATTGTACGTGGTCATTGGAGCTTTTGTTTCGATGGTTATGGAATGTAGAAGGATTGAAAATAAGTTTGTTCACAAGGAAACTGTTTCTGTGAATTTTACTCAACTCATACTGAATGTTTTACTTTTTAGTCATTGCTAGGAGAACTGCTACAATTTCAACAAACCATGGAAATCATATTGAATACTCAAGGCATTGGAAAGCACAATTCAACACAATCCTAGGAAATTACAATGTCAGCTATTCAGCTTCCTTCTCTACACACTCTTCATTTAATCACAACTTATTCCAATCATCCGTAAAACCATTCATATTTACAATGAAAAATCAGAACAAATGAGTGGAAAGGGATAACGAATCAAACAAATTTCTGAAATCTGCTTAACTTTCTCCGAAGGAATATTCAAGGAGCTTTAGTTACCCGGCTGCAATTTAAACCATCCAGAACGTTAGCTAAATAAAAAAAATGTAATAGAAAAGAAGAAATACACACTCCATGTTTCAACAACCTTTTAGAGGAGCTTATGCTTCTGATCCTTCTGGTTTCATCCAGTTTTACATATGCAGCTTCCTTTTCTCTTGCCGCTGCTTCTCTCTTAACTTTCTTGGATTCGATTTCGATTGCTTTTGTCAGTGCATCTACTTTCTTCATTAGCATCTGAAATGCGGTTTGTCTAGAAAATTTAAAACCTCATGCTTTCAATTAGTTTGTGAGACAAAGATAGGGAAATAGAGAGAAGAACTCACCTTGATTTCTTCATCCTTGGTGCTCAACCTACTGTCTTTCACCTCGCAAAACTTCCTTAAATGAATGACTTCCTTTTGTAATCTGTCATACAGAAATCCAGAAACCAAATCTTCATTATTTGGATTGGAATTTCCCTTACTTTGTGAATCTTCATTGCAACCAACTTTGTTTCTAACATCTACCGAAACAGTTGTATCATCATCCTTAAACTTGTTGACGTTAGTGTCTTTGTTCTCATTGACTTCAGCATTTTCTTTTTCATTGCTATCAATAACCTTATTTTTCGATGGCCATAAGCTTTTTCTCAGCAAATTTTCTCCAGAACCATATTTCTTTTTGAAGCTATCAGCTCGTTTTAGTCCAGCAACAGCATTGACTGTTCCATTTTCTGCATTTGGCTGCTGCTGCAATAGATAGCTTCTATGAATGGAAGCTCTTGGCTGTGATGTAGATCTCTTCCTTAATCCATTGTTTCCTGTTAAAAATCCCAAAATGTTGCTAGATTTTTCTGTTTTTGGAGACAAACAAAGCGTGTTAGGATTGCCTGAGAAACTTGGCACATGCTTTAATCCTTCTTCCAATATCTTTAACCTTAGCTTCAATTTCTCCTGAAATATATTCACATTAGCAGATGCATTCAACTGGCTCTAAGAAGATTTGAAATTGAATTTACCTTCAGATGTGCTTCTGCCTTAGCTGTTCTCTCTGATACAGCCAGCTTATCTTTCAGTCTTTGCATCTCAGCCTATACGTACAAGTATGTGATCAATCATACAAAGGCCAAGAAATTTTTGAACATTTCAGAAATTGGGTTACCTGAAGCAATCTTCTCTCTTCCAGCCATTGCTTCACAGGCATAACCTTGTCGTTTTCATCCTTCCATTCATTAGCCACAACTGTTGCTACTCTGTTTGCTGAAACCTTAACTCTGGCTAGCTCCCTTTCCAGGGTCCTTTTCTCGTCCTAAAAATTTAACCTAACAAGATCAATCAACTGCTACAACAATGAAAATGAGAACATATAACAATGCCTACATTTAGTTCAGAAATTTGTCGTTGGTAGTCACGAATTGCATTAGCAGCAGCCCCACTTGCCAGAATTGCCTCCTCAAGTTCTTTGATTGTTTGACTAAGCTTTTCAACCTCCAAAACCTTTTGGCGATTACTTTTCTCCAGAATTCTGTTCTCTTCCTGCGTATGGTACATGAAAATTGGCTAAATTACTTAAATTCTTACTGCATACACACAACAAATGTCGCAAGTTCTCAAAGGAAATCATGCCTGGCATATCTCAATCTGTCTCCGCAACTCATGGTTTTGGTTTTGAACTTCCTCCACTATTAAAGCTCTTTCTAAAGCACTTCGTAAGATTTTCTCTGCTTCAAGTAGAGCTGCCTCTTTAGATTTTGTGAGACGTTCCAAAGCCTTCTTATGCTCCTGAAGTGCCGAAACCTGACAAGGAAAACAGAAAGTGCTTGCAGCATTAGAAAATGAAATTATAAATTGTCCTCTTTCACATCATCTCCTTGTTCATGTTCATTCCGTACCTCATTCTTGTACATTTTAACCTCAGCCTCAAGAGGAGCTAGGACCGATGCAATAGGAACCGAATCATTATCTTTCAGATTCGCATGCACCCGTCTAAGAGTTCCTTCCGCAGCATACTGTGCAGCCAATGCATCTCTCTTTTCATTCGTTAGCTTCTTGATTTCAAGATTCTGGATTGAAAATTCTCACAAGTTAGGCTTAAATATGCTAAATTCCAAGAGTTGTATAATTAAAACCATGAACTACCTTATGTTCAAGAACATTTTCAGTGACTCTAAGTTTCTCATCCAGCTTGTTAACTTCATTTCTCAGCTGCAAAAGTTCGGAAGAAAACAGAATGAAAATCTCATATCGAAACTAAATTTTCTTGTTATAAATTCTCAATACCTCTTCTATAGCTTTATCTTTCAGAGCTTCAGTTGCTCTCAGTGCTTTGATTTCACCAACAGCAGCTCTAAGTTGCCT
This sequence comes from Trichilia minutiflora, assembly GCA_035590515.1. Lineage (NCBI taxonomy): Eukaryota > Viridiplantae > Streptophyta > Magnoliopsida > Sapindales > Meliaceae > Trichilia > Trichilia minutiflora. The sequence goes on along the minus strand of JAVXUL010000007.1, from coordinate 1,753,739 downwards.
GTCCTTCTCTGAAACAGTAGTGTAATGATCAAAAACAAGTTCAGGAATATCCCACATAACTTTCAATACGGAAACAGAACCAACCTTTAAGCTGATTTTGCAATCGATTGAGTTCTAAAACCACAGGATCAGGATGAGAAACCAAGAGCTCTTCATCTCCTCCAAGTTTCAGTTCATCACAACCCACCATTTTTCTTGTTTTTTTCTTCAGGAATGCAAATGAAATAAAGAAAGCAGAAGCAGTACGAGAAAAACCAGGATGAACGAGGGGTTTATTAAGAGGGTTTAGTGTGAAGTATCCATAACTTGAAGGAATTGACCGCAAAGAGAGGAATGATTTTCCCTTATTCTGAAGCAATATCCGAAAATTACATATCCGAAGAGCCGGCCAAGCCGGCTAACATTTATGACAGATATGGTTACTTTGTTTTATGATCATGATTTTGATTTCAAAATCAAACTTCAACTTCTTAACTGAAATGATAATCTAACAACATTATCTCTTCTCTTTGTAAATTTTAAAACAATAATAAATTATTATTATTATTATTCTGTTCTCTCTCAAGTCTCAACCGTTCTCATTGCTAATATTATGTTAAATTTCAATTAAATCTACATTCACCTAATACATTTGGACTATTCATGGCAGAGGAACAAAAGTGGGAACAGATTGTATTGATCTGACATAAAGATGTAGATATAAATATAACATCTATTTACCCTTATAGAATATATGGTAGGTATCATTTGATTCTCAAAAAGGGTTTATTTAAATAATTTGGAATATTAAAAAGAAAAAAAAAACTTAAATAAAACATGATTAAGACTAATTAATACTCGGAAGATTTTTGCAATGATTTTGAAGAAATAATTGTCAAAGATTGCGTCCATGAAAGATATGTACATCTGTATTTACTGATGAAAAGCTCTGATTTTTTAGAGTAATTAAAATTGCTTAAGCGTTAAATTTTCCTTAAACCATGCCTTTAAACTTCACTTAGTGCAAGCCACTCAAGCATAGTTTTGAAACCTAAACAAAAAGAAAGGGAGATAGATGTTGATAACACTTTGTTGAAAGGGACAAACTAAAGTGGCTTGGAAGAACAATTATGAGAAAAATAGCAAATAATCAATTAAGAATTGGGAAAATAACATTTAGGTCCAATTTTTTTTTTATATTTTCTCAAATATGTATATTGTTTGTGGGTTTTGCTGATAAATAGGCTTTTCATTCATATTGATATGATTAAATTGTCTTTATAAGTAAAAATAGGTATTTATTAAATATTTTAATTTTTAGATTTTTTAAATTTGAGTAAAAATACAACATTCATATAAGATCAAGTGCTTAATAGTAAAGGGTATTTTAAATTTTTTCAATGAAAATTATGATGTATTTATTTGATATAAATGAATAAAACTTGTCTTTATTTGAAAAATTATAAGAGATTATAGACTCGAATGCTATTATCCCAAATAAAAATTTTCATCTTTGCTTTAAAGTCTATTTGATAATTGAATAGAAGGAAATAAATCCTTGAACAAATCCTTAGCCATTTGGCAAATTCTTTATCAATTGAGGACAAAAGGAAGAGTCTACCATCTCCACCAACAACACCAAATAAGATCTTAAAGAAATCAAAACCCAAATAGAACCAAAAGAGTCAAAGGGGATTCTAGGTATTTTTATATTGTTCATTATTGCTTCGATTGAATTATGCCAAAAACAATGGTTTTATGAAAGGGATGTGAATTGGGATCAAGCTCATTGAGGCAAGTGTCTTCTTTAATTGTGTGATCCTCATTGTCTTGAGTAGGTAAGTAGAGAAAATTTAAAAGGGTATTATAAAAAATTAAAAATTTCAATAAACACTTTTAAAAATTGGTAAGGTATTAGTATTTCAACCTAACATTTTCCTTTTTCTTTTTCTATGCATATGTATGCATAGTTGTACATTGTCCTTTATTGTAGTCCAAGCAAAGGTCTATGTCAATCCAATGGAACAGTCTTGAATTGTGGACCACTTCATTTCTTAAAGTCTCAGTTTTAAAACCACTGGTTTGGGGTGAAGTTAATTGGGCTACGAATTGATGGGCTCATTTTTAGAGCCCAAAGTAGCCTCATAGGTTTTAATGAATTGTATAGTCCAACAAAGATTAGTAACGTTTGATTTTTAGTATGGCAGCTCAATTGGCAGTATCATATCATTATAATTATCGAGGAATTATAGACTTTTGTATTATGAGTTTTGTTAACGAGTGTCTTTAGAGTATTTGTTAAGATTTTTATATTTAATAAATTATAATTTTCAATGTATTAAAATTTATAAAAAAATATTAATTAATTATTATATTAAATATAAAAAATTATTATAGATAATAAATATAAAAAACCCTTGACAAGTGTCCGAAGAGCACTCATTAACAAAATCTTTGTATTATTTAAAACTCTTCACCTCTTATGATTTTTCGATTGTTACAATAATATAATATTACTAACTTCACGTTATTTAGGATCCAAAAATTAGAATACAACCAACTTTTAATAAAATCTACACATTTTAGATTAATATTTAATAGTTATATTTTGTTAGTTTCATAGATTCTAATTTATTTTTTTTATATAGTGGAAAACATCTACTTCTGTGGTGTTTAAATAATGGCAGCCAGTTTAACATGAAATCAATGTTAGATATAATTATTTAATTTGTTCAGAAACTATCCAATATTATGATGTAAAAAGGGTTAAAATCCTTTAATTATTTAAATTCTTATAAAAAATATACCCTTTGAATTCGAATACAGAATTAATATAAAGATAATTATTCAATATGTCTTTATCCACTAAATCACACTCGAGTCACAAATTCTAATCTCATTTCACCCAAACACAATATTAACAAAAGAAAGAGTTTATCACACCTCAATTTTGGATAATAGGATATTATTAAAAAATGCATATCACTATTTTATTAGGAGATAGTTGATCATATCTAAAATTTTTATTTCACAATAATTTTAATTCAAAAATTACCACACAAAAATTCAAACAATCTAATGTGACAACTATCAAATCTAATTCCAATTCAACCATTAAAATAAATGAAATAATAACATTTGCATCCTTATCTTGATGAAATAATTAATGCATTTTTAATAATATTTTCACACACACTAAATTCAATCAAGTCCTCGATCTCTTATTTTTTAAATAAAATATCAAATTAATTAAGCTATTTCCTTAAAATTTTGATAAATATTTTATTAACAAAATACATTATTTAAACTCTATATCTCTAAAATTAACTTATCTTAAGACTTATTAGCTTCCAAATTTTCAAAGATAAAACAATCAATTCATTCATTTTATTATCATATTCTAAATGAAATCTAAAGACAAGGAAGCACTTTTATTAAAAAAAAAATAATTTTGTCTATATTTATAACTTTACTAAAAGTTTAGGATCCAAATGTAATTATTTTAAAAAAAATTCAATTTTTAATATATAAATTCAATTTAATTTATTAAAACCAATCACTACCCACTTCCATTGAACTTCATTAGATTTCAAACAATCAATCAAAATTATATGAATTTAGTGGGAAAAGTAAGGCAATAATTTCTCTCTTTTTTATTTTTTTTCCCTTTAAATAAGTCTAAAATTTCATAAAAATAGAAGAAGAATGTAATAGTTTCTAGAAAATCCTCCCCCACATTTCATCCAATCAAAAGGAGGAATCAAATGAATCATAATTTTATTCTTCATTGATGAGATAATCTTTTCGTGAAACCCATCAACAAATTCAAGAATAAAAGAAGTTATACCTTTCCTTCCTTAATCAACATCATCTCAATATCATATGATAAAGAAGCAACCGGCCAATCCCACATGGAGACAAAAAATATATACCCATTATATTTTTCTCGAAATAACTATTTTGCCCTTAAACCAATTTTTTTAAAAAAAATAAAAAATCATTAGATACAAACTTTTTTCCGTTTATTTTCTTCTTATACACATATATATGATAGTGTTGTATGATTGTAATATATTCAATATTTTTATAAAATAAAAAAATATATAAAAAATTAGATTGTGTATGTATTTATATTTGTATTAGTATTTTTCTAAAATACGAATTGTATATCATTAGCTAAGTGTTTGAAATATTTTTATTTTATTTGTCTTTTAATATAACCTTACATTAGCTTTATCGATTATGTTATTTATTATACAATTTTACTAAAAGATGTGTTTGACAATTATAAAATTTCTTTTTTTTTAATTAAAATCACTACTAGAAGAGGATATATTTGAAAATTTTTTAATTGAAGAATTCTAATAAACAAGCCTAAAGTGAAGGGTATTTCAGTAATTAGAAAAACATGGACAAAACTAGAGGTGAATTGTTTAGGAAGCAAGAAGAATCTACTTGAGAAACTTTAATGGGAAATGACTAAGCAATTTTTGTAAACATTATTGAAATCAACATCTCCAAACATTCTATTCAACAAACTACTTAAACAGAGAGGTAGTCTATCAACTTTCTGCAATTTTCTGTTTTCAGATGTAAGAATTCTCTTAAATTTAAGAAGAAGGGAAGCCATGGATGTTACATCAAAGCTTATGCAATACAGATACCAATTCACTTTAGCAATTGTTGGTTCTTTAATTCTTGGCTTATTGTCCTATGCAGCACCTCGAATTCTCACCATTTTTGCATACTTTTGGCCTCTTTTCGCATCAACAACCGTGTTCTTGGTCTTGATAATTGCGTTTGGAGGCATTCCTCGGCTGGGAATTGAAGTTTATGATGAAAAAGCTGGAGAAGGACTGATGGATTATGTTGCAGGAGGACCGGAACGTTTTGGGGAGAATAACTGATATGAGTTAATAGGAAAAGGTTCATCCTCTGAATCTCAGAAATATAGGATCAAAAAAAGATCCATCCTCTGTAACTAAATAATTGCTTGTAAAAATGTGTATCTCTTTCTTTCATTTGCTTCTTCAAAATGTGAAAAAGGGTAGAATGTCAATCAAAATGTAAAGTTTCAGTTTAACAAATTTGAATTCAGCTTGATTCTCTACGATAATGACTTTTGAATTTCCTTGAACATCTTGTTTTCTGTAATTTTTTAGAAGTTCAAAACTTCAAATAGCTTATGACAGTAGTACAGAACATAACATCAATAGAGAAAGAAAATGATTTTTCATGAATTGATGACCCGCAAAATTGAATTTCAAACTGTCAGAATATTTCCTAAAATCCAAGGATGCCTAGTTTTTTTGTTTCCCAACCCCAAAGTAAGACTTGTCACAAATTGCGCTTGAATCCATTTTGTCTAAACCTATCACAGGCTTGATTTAGGTTACGATCGAGGCACGGGGTTGCAAGTGCATTATGAACGACGAGTATGTTTGTGAGCAGAAAGGACACCTCCCACATGGTTGTAGAAGCGATGGTTGTGAGCTATATAGCCAAGGATAAGCCACTTCGGCAGTAAGCTGCTCTGTTTTGAGGTTAGGTTATGTGTAGCATTGAGGATTATTTACTGACTTATCAGTTTTTCTAACAAAAATCCGGGGAACAGCAAAAAATCGACCACTTCGCGTTTAGAAACTCTTATCTTCATACCCCAGAGTCGTAATGGTTAAACAAACACAATAGCACGCATAAAAAATTTGCAGATTTTCAGCAAGAGTTGAGAACAAAAGTTCGCAGGATAATAAGGACCAGAAGTATGAATGTAGCTGTTAAAAATTTTTACTTAAAATTGTGATTTCTTTCAACCATTTTTCGACCTTCATCATCTAAGCCTGAACCTTGTTCCATCTTGCACATCGCTCTGGACATAAGAATTTCCTGCGACAAGGTAATCTACTGCTTTACCAAGAATCAGATCAACCGGAGCCATCCCAGTGAAAACATAAATGCAAGCAAGCATTTTTCTAATGTGCTATGGGTACAAGATCACGATATCCTACAGTTGTCATTGTGATAACACAAAAGTAAATTGAATCAAGAACCCTAACTGTTTTCATACCTTCAGTCTGATTCCTCATTAAAAAGAAACAAATCGTTCCAACTCCAAGATAACTTAGATAAGCAAGTAAAAACATTGAAACTTGTTTAATCCCAACTTCTGAATCTTCAGATAATCCTGGATGATGGAGAGGAGATTTGAATTCATTTTCCAGGAAAATTATCTCAGCCACAGCAGACACAAAACGACAGGTTCTTCTCCCCTGGAGGACAAGTTTTTCATTCAAATTCGGACAAGTTCCAGGTTTCTTAAGGAGAGGCTGTTCAGCAATACCATGAGTAGACATCATAAGATTGTTACAGTCTGAAAAAGAACTCAAAGGCATACAAAATTAACCTGGGATCTTCAGAACAAAACATACAAAACTTAAAAGCAACACAAACTTATACTAGATTCATCCCAGATTCTCCTGTTCTTAAATTTAAAACCAAATTTAAATGAAAGAATTTTGATTATAAATAAATTCTACTTTCATATTGCTCACTATTTAGAGTCAGCTTCTATGAAATTGCTTTTTGTAAGAAGTGGCTTTGTTCACACCATTTAATGGTAAAAGCATGCAATAAAATTTGATAAAATCTCCTGGGTTCACAACAGAAGAGGAATTTACACAAATAGTTATTAATTAATATTTATTTTTTGGAAAATATTAAATCCATAAGTTGGTGTTATTCTCTTTTTGAACTTTGTTGTTTATATTATAAATTAAAATAAGTTATTTTATGGATTTCGCATAGAGAAACTGTTGAGAGTGATTAATCAATTTCGAAGAAGAAGAAGAATAACGGAAACTGAGAAGGAAACCAAGGAAGAAGAAGAACAATTCCGGATTTCTGTTAATTTCGATTATGAATGATAAAGTTACGAGTATGCCCCTAAAGTGAATTAAGTGATAGTCTTTCATTAATGGCAAGATGGTCATTTCGCCAACTGGGAGTTATAACGAATTCTGGTTTCCAGAATTGCAAAGAGAGGCTGACGAGTGAGGCTTATATATAGCTTGATTACTCAAGTTATTGGGCATGATTTTGTAAGTTTCTTTTTTGTAAAAATACCTTGTTGATTAATGAACAACTGGGGCTTGAGAGGTCCGTTCGTGGATGTAGGTTTTGGTTGAACCGAACCACGTAATATCGTTACTGAGTATTCTTTCCTTTTGTTTTCTGTTTGTTTCTTTTCTGAGATTGTGTTTGAATTCTTGAGGGTGTCATAATCTTGTCTTCGTTTGTTCTTGATCTTGAGGACTAAAACGTAACAAGTGGTATCAGAGCCTGTATTTTTTCCAAGAATGGCTCAAACCAGATTAGATTTAGAGAAATTTGATGGAGAGAAAGATTTCAACATTTGGTAGATCAAGAAGAGGGATTTGCTGGTTCACCAGGGAATCGAGCAGGCTTTGGGAGGAGAAGATTCTTTACCAGCTTCTTGGACTCAAGAACACAAAAAGGAGGTGCTGAGGAAGGCTCATAGTGCAATCATTCTCAGTTTGAGTGATGGTGTACTTCGGGAGATTCAAGCCTTGAATGTCACATCAGCATCTGGTTTGTGGGAAAAGCTTGAATTCATATATATATCAAAGTCTATTGATAATAGACTATATCATAAAAGGAAGTTGTATACACTGTCTATGGAAGAAGGTGAATCTTTGAAGGATTTTTTGGATGAGTTCAACAAAATCACCATAGATCTTGAGAACTTAGATGCTAAACTACCTGATGAGGATCTAGCTATGATTCTATTAAGCTCATTGCCAAGTTCATATGAGCATTTCATAGACACAATGACCCTCGGGAAGGAAACCATTTCTTTAAGGGATGTGAAGAATGCCCTTAATACCAAAGATAAGAGAAAGAATGGTTATGGCAGTTCAATAGGAGGTGAAAGTCTCACTACAAAAGGAAGACTAGAAAAGAGGGAATCTAGAAAGGAGTAAGGTAGATCGAAATCAAGAAATAAGAAGTGGAAGTGTTTTTTCTATCACAAGGAAGGTCATTTCATCAAAGTTTTCCCTGATAGAAAGAATAAGAAGATGCAGAAACAAAAACAGAGAGGAGATGCAGCTGTGGCTTCTGATGCATCAAGTGAAGGTTATGAAAGTGCTGATTTGCTCATTGCTTCAAAGGAAAGCCTGGACACTGAATGGGTAATGAATTCTGGCTGTTCTTTTCATATGAGTCCTTATAAATCTATTTTTGATTCAATTTCTTATGTTGAAGGGGGTAATGTACTTTTAGGAAATAATCAAACTTGTAGAATTGTTGGAATAGGTTCTGTCAAACTTAGAATGTATGATGGAGTGACTCGGGAATTGAAAAATGTGAGATATGTACCTAGTTTAAGAAAGAATCTGATTTCTTTATGTGTCTTAGATCAATTGGGGTATCATGTGAAATTGGGAGATAGATGTTTGAAGGTATTAAAAGCATCTCTAGTGGTGATGAGAAGGGAACTCAGAAATAGTTTGTATGTCTTAAAAACTATTGAAACCAGTACACACCTGACATCTTTAGAAAAGGACTCCAATAGCAGAACCATGATGTGGCATCTTAGGTTAGCTCATATCAGTGATAAGGGACTGAAAGAATTGGCAAGATAGTGGCTGTTAGGAGATGAATCATTACGAGTGCTGGGGTTTTGTGGCAACTGTGTGTTAGGGAAGGCAACCAAACTAAGGTTCAAACTAGCAACCCATTCAACAAAAGGACCACTTGAGTATGTTCATACCGATCTGTGGGGGCCTTCACAAGTCCATACTCCCAAAGGTGCAAAATATTTCCTGTCCATCATTGATGATTGGTCACAAAAGGTCTGAGTTGTCATCTTAAAGTCAAAAGACCAAGTGTTGGAGAAGTTCATAGAATGGAAACTGCTTGTGGAAAATCATACTGGTTTAAGGTTGAAAAGCTTGAGACTGATAATGGATTGGAGTTCTGTAATAAAAGATTCAACCAATGGTGCAAAAATCAAAGGATCAAGAGACACAAAACAGTCACATATACACCTCAACAGAATGGCTTAGCAGATGCAGCTGTACAAACAGCTTCTGCCCACAAGAACTTTGGTAATCTTGCTTGAATCAGCATACATCATCAACAGGAGTCCTTCTACAGCCATAAAACTTAAAACACCAGAAGAGAGGTGATTTGGAAAGCCTCTAAGTCTGGAAAACCTAAGTGCTTTTGGATGTGATGCATATGCACATGTAAGGCAGAGCAAACTGGACCAAGGGCCATCAGAGGGAAGTTTGTAGGGTATCCAGAAGGTGTTAAGGGTTATAAGTTGTGGTGTGATGACAGGAACAACTCTAGATGTATTATAAGTAGAGATATTGTGTTCAATGAAAAATTCGTGTTAGAAGGAGACCTGCAGACACTAGAGAAAAGACCAGATGACACTTTGAAAAAAGAGATAATTGAGTTTGAGGTGGAGCAATCACAGAGGGATAAGCTTGATAAACCAGTTGATGAATCAGTTGAAGAAGAAAGAGCAGAAACAGATTTGTAGAATTATCAACTGGTGAGAGACAGATAGAAAAGGCAGATAAAGCCTCCAGCAAGGTTTGCTTATACTGATATGGTGTCATATGCTTTAGTTGCAGCTGAGGGTTTGAATGATATAAAACCAAAGAGTTATAAAGAAGCAGTTGATAGCAAGCACAGAAGCAAATGGAAGCAGGCTATGGAAGAAGAGATGTTTTAATTGTGGAAGATTGAAACCTGGATTCTTGTCAAAAGGCTAGAAAGAAGGAGGATTGTAGGCAGTAAATGGATATTTAAACTAAAAGAAGGCATTATAGAAACTGAACCACCAAGTTATAAGGCAAGACTGGTTGCTAGGGGCTTTACACAAAAAGAGGGGGTAGATTACAATGAAATCTTCTCCCCCATAGTGAAACACACTTCTATAAGGCTCATATTGGCTTTTGTTGTTGTTTTAAATCTGGAGCTAGATCAAATGGATGTGAGGACAACATTCCTACATGGAAACCTGGAAGAAAAAGTGTTTATGGAACAACTAGAAGGCTTTGTATCAAAAGGGCAGAAGATAAAGTTTGTCTCTTGAAAAAAATCCTTGTATGGCCTGAAGCAATCTCCAAGGCAGTGGTATAAGAGGTTTAACTCTTTCATAATCAAATCTGAGTTTCAAAGGAACATTCATGACAGTTGTGTGTATATAAGGAATACATAAGACAAGGGTATGTCATTCTACTTCTGTATGTAGATGATATCCTGATTGCTTCTTTAGAAAAGAATGAAATTAAAAGGTTAAAAGAGCTTCTGAATTCTGAGTTCGAAATGAAAGATTTAGGTTCAGCAAAGAAAATTTTAGGCATGAATATAATTAGGAGAAGAGAAGTTAGATAACTGATAATATCTCAATCTGATTATGTATCAAAGTTGCTAAGAAAGTTTAATATGCAGGATGCAAAACCTGTGATGACACCATATGCTTTGCACTTCAAGTTGTTAAAGCTAGATGAGCCACAGAATAGTGAAGGAAGTGCAGAAATGAAGGCTGTTCCATACTCAAATGCAGTGGGGTTTTTAATGTATGCAATGGTATGTACAAGACCAGACTTAACCCATGCTGTTAGTGTAGTGACTAGGTACATGAGTAATCTTGGTAGGGTCCATTAGAAGGTAGTAAAATGGATCTTTCGGTATTTTAAAGGTACTCAAGATCTTGATCTGGTATACGGGATAAACTTTTTAAAAGAGGAGTGGATAGAAGGCTATATAGACTCAGATTATGCCTCTGATATGGATCAAAGGAGGGCATTATCTAGCTATGTGTTTACTGTAAAAAGGTGCTCAATCAGCTAAAAATCAAGTTGCAACATGTGGTAGCACTATCAACCACTGAAGCAGAGTACATTGCAGCAACAGAAGCTGTGAAAAAAGCATTGTGGTTGAAAGACTTACTGAATGAACTTGGTGTGATTCAACAGAAAGTGAGAGTGGATTGTGATAGCCAAAGTGCTCTACACTTGATAAAGAACCAAGTTTACCATGCAAGAATGAAGCACATTAATGTCAGATTGCATTTCATAAGAGATGTGGTGGATATTGGTGCTGTTGAGATGATAAAGGTAAGGTTAGAAGTCAACCCTGCAGATATGTTAACCAAAGCTCTCCCTTCCAGCAAGTTTGAATTGTGTTTGAACTTATTGGATGTTGGGAAAGTGAATTGAGAGTTACAATGAACAAACGGACAGAGCCTAAGAGTTGTTGGAGCTATTGAATCAAGGTGGAGAATTGTTGAGAGTAATTCAATCAATCTCGAAGAAGAAGAAGAAGAACAGAAGCTGAGAAGGAAACCAAGGAAGAAGAAGAACAGTTCTGGATTTCTGTTATTTTCTGTTATGGATGATAAAATTATGAGTATGCCTTTAAAGTAAAAAAAAGTGATAGTCTTTCATTAATGACAGTATGGTCATTTCGCTAGCTGAATATTAAAACGAATTCTGATTTTCAGAATTGCAGAGAGAGGCTGATGAGTGGGGCTTATGTATAGCTTGATTACTCGAGTTATGATGTATGATTTGATAAGAATCTTCTTTGTAAAAATACCTTGATGATCAATGAATAACTAGGGCTTGAGAGGTCCATTCGTGGATGTACGTTCTGGTTGAACCGAACCACGTAATATCGTTACTGAGTATTCTTTCTTTCTGTTTTTCTGTTTTGTTTTCCAAAATTGTATTTGAATTCTTGAGTGTGTGATAATCTTGTTTTCGTTTGTTCTTGATCTTGGAGACAAAAATCGTAACAATCACCATATATAATCAATATATTAAAATCATAAATAAGGTTATTAGATTTTCTAATCGATGATTATTCTTTAATTTAATCTTTTTTTGGCTATTTGTCTTATTTTCACTAGCAAAATCCCATGGTCGTTCTCCAATGGTATCCATTCCTAAATTTTGAATTCAATTTGGTATTCAATTTATAGTTTATTACTAATTCCCCCCCCCCCCCCCCACTTAGCTATATTTATAATGTTTAGGTTAATTACGAAAATGTCTTTGAAAGTATAAACGAAAGAAAATTTCAGAAGGGAGCAAAAGGAACATTTCCAAGGCTAATTTTATTAACTAGTGTTGTTTTTCACATTTTTGGCCAAATCGATCCCTTGATCGATGTCGATCTACCCCTTATCGAGCATTGGTCCAAAGAGGACATCCTTGGATCAGTTGGCTCTTGTTTTGTCCTTAAGATTTTCTGTCATCCAGTCTTTATACACCTCTGTTTCTAATGCTGTTTTTTCTTATATTCGATATCTAATTTCACTATAGTTTCTCTTACAAGATTTTCTCTGAGTCTCTTTAAGTAGAAAAAAATCGTTCACCCATTACATTTCTCGATCAGTAAAAAATTTATTCTGAAGCTCGAGTACTCATCGAAATCTTTTATGAAAACTTTCTCAAATTTAATTATTTCTTATCTAAGTCCCCTCAAATTACATATTCAACTTTAATATTTTATTCTTTACTTATTAATCATACCCATACAAGTTTATGACAAAAATAATAAAAATAATTAAACAGAAAAATGATTAAAATATTTTTAATTTCACATAACGGATTTATGGGTGCCACATGTCTTTTTTACCCTAAAACAAATTTAAATCCATATTGGAATATGAAACATTTGTATACCAAATTTACATATGGATGATGACAATATACATGAAGTGAACATTTGCCGATTGCCAAAATTTCATGATACAATTTTAACAATATTATTACCATTTTGTGGGTCAAATTAAATTGTTTAACCAAAATAGATGATGCGTGGACAACCACTAAAAGACATGCAAGTCAATTTTATTGATGACTTAGTTTTATTTAAACTTTAGATTTTTTTATATGAATTAATATTATTAAAATTATGATTTTAATTTATGAAAAAATTTTAAGCCAGACGAATGTACTATTTATTATTTGTATATTTATCTAATAAATTTAATAATGTATTCAATTGATAATTAATTTATATTACAACTTAATTTTAAATGCAACAATACATAATGGATTGTAGCCAAGTCTCCCAACTAAAAGGTAAGTACGTTTACTTGTTTTCAAAGAATAATTGACACATTCGGCCTCTTAGTAATGCCGTGGTCTCCCTTTCGGCGACAATGCACATAAAATTTTATGGACTAGGAAGGAGAAACCATAGAAACCGGCAAGATTTATCAATAACAATAAACAATGATGAAAATTTTCTTAAATTTTGTCTCTAAATATGAATGATAATAGAGAACATAGGAGATATTTTGGGGACCCATTTCTCTAATTCATTCATTTCTTGCCTATGAAACAAGTTACGTTATTGGGAGCACCTAATTATTTCAATTAAGGCCCATGTCAATAATTCAAAATCATGCTAAAAATAGTCTCTTATTGAGACTCTATTTAGTATTTTTCATGCCATAATTTTTACGTTATTATAAGATAAAAAACTTTAAATATTAAATATTTATATAAAAAAATATTTTTGAAAGCATAATATAAACACTATAATCTCATATTTTATATGTATTTATCATTTACGCAATTGCAATGTCAAAATTTATCAAATAAAATTAATATTTTAAAGGTTATTAGCATTTTATTATTATACTTTCACTAATAGAAGTCCAAAATTTGAGTTTTAGGAATAAAACTTTTGGAATTTTTAAAAAAATGTTAAATTGTTTAAATGTTTTCATTTTATTTTTTTAATAAAATTACAAAAATTTATCCATACAAATAATTATATAATTTTTATTAAAAATATATCAGTGACAATTAAATAACTAATATTTTTTAATTAAAAATTTTATTTATAAAAAACTTATTCATAAAAAAAAGACTATTTTAAAAAATTTTGTTTCAAAAATTTTAATCTATTACTTATAAAAATAAATTAAGACAAAATTTGAAGGATTTTTGCCACCCAAATTCTACAATTTCTTTTTTATTTAATATAAGTTATATATATATTATCCTATCCATGAATGTAATTTATGATGATGGGTTGAATTTACGACGTGTGATTTATGTATATATCTTGAACTTAATTTTATTTAATTATTTATAATTTAAATAAAATATCTAAATTATAATATATTTAATTAATATTTTTTTATAAATTAATTGAATAAAATTTATTTAGACAAAATCTAAATATTTTAAATTATTTAAAAAAAATGTTTTTTACATTTTTAAAGTCTTGATTCATTGTATTTGGTTACTCAAATATAATCTGTACGCCTTCAACGTTTTGGTCCCACAAAATTTTGAAGCTTGGCTCCACTCCTAATTAGCCGTTTGTGTTGCTGATTGGTGCATAAATTTAATAAAAATAAATAAAAAATAAAAATTGAAGCTTATTATTTATTTATTTCATTTTATAAATTTTAAAAAAAGAGTAGGTGAGTCCATGGCTCCTTTGTTGGTCATTTCTTTTCAATCAGTCACAGGTAAAAGGAGGGACAAGCGAAAAGTTAGGTTGCAATTTCTCATGGGATTTAATGTTTATTTGTTGGCTTAACATTAATTACGGATAAAAAGTTAGAGTGATTGGTCTTTATCATTCATGTCCCTCATGGCTTGTATTATTTTATATACTTGCATTTGGAGCGGCGTTGGCTCACCTCGATCTTGATGTGCTCGATGGAGGTAAGGTTTGGCTTTGGCAATTTATTTATTAACGTATATTTTTTTTTTTTAATTTTTTAACTATTGTATTCATATCCCTTTCTTTTATAATAAAATTTAAATGGATAATATTAATACAACACCAATTAGGATTAAAACGGGATTGGATCTTAGTTTTTTTTTATTAAATTAGTACTTTATTCGATTAAAATTAAATCTAAATTTTCTGATTTAGATATGATTTGATTTGAATAAAGGATTAACTTTTTAATCTTTGATTCAAATTAAATCGATAATTAATTTAAATTGATTACTAAAATAAAAATTTTATAATTCTTATAATTTAATCCTTATTTTTTAAAATAAATTTTAAAAATCTTATATTTTAATTTAAAAAATTTAAAACTATTAAAATAACTTTAAAAATAACTAACTATATAAAATAAATAAATATCCAAATCCAAATAATATTCAATTAAACTTTTAACAATTAAACAATAAAATTATCCTCATAAATATAAAAAATCAAAAATTAAATAATTAATATATTTTTCAATTTCAAACAACTCAACAAGAAAAAATATGAAAAAAATATATATACATAACAATTAAATATCTCTTTATAATATAATTATACAAATAAAAAAAAATCAAGAACTAATTTAAATAATACATAATAAACATAATGAAATAAAAAATTATTTATACATAATAAAAATCGAATATCAAATAAAAACCAATACTCTATAAGTTAGGATCGAATTCAACCATGTTTAAAATCGAATCCACTCTTAGTTAAAAAAGAATATGATTTTTCAAGTATTAGATTTTTAAATCCGAACCAATACTTAAAAAATTTAGGTATTTTGAATATCCCTAACATCAATTGATTAATATTTTTTATATCTTAAAAAATATATTTTTATGTACATATCAATTAAATACTATAAATAAATACAAGAAAGGTTAAATTATTTAAAATTAAATTTAAAAAATGTTCAATTATTGAAGAAAAAATATACTTGTAATAATTTATTACTTCAAAGAAATTCCTTCCATGGAAAGGAAAAGCAGAGGGTTACCATAAACTTGAAACACAAGTTGTCTACTTGCATTGCTATCAAGGTGATTGACTGTCACAAGAAAAATCAAGTTTAAAATAAAAAAATAAATATTATATATTTAAATAATAATATTCGTGCATGGATTATTTGATAACTATCACAAGAAAATTAAAAACAATATAATGTCAATAGGACAAATTGAAAAGAAAGACCAAAATTGAGTAAATCACACGTTAACCAAATTTTAACTTATAATTAATAAAATTAAATTATCACATTCACAACGAATATTAGAAACGTAAATATATTAAATAATTATATTATATGATTGATAAGATTATTTAAACATGGTAGACGATCATGATGAATATTAAAATTAATTAATTAACAACAATGCTGAGAGCGAATGACTGGCAACTTACATATAGACCCTTAAATACTAATAAATTAATAAATTGATGGATAACTTTTATTTTATTTTATATAAACTCTCAAATTATTATTATTATTTTAACAAAATTAACTATACATACAATTGTAAAAAAAGTTATCATAAAATTTTAATCTTTTGACGAATTTTTGTTTTTTTTATTTCTTGTAAATAATAAAAAAAATTCTCAAATAATTTTATGCTCAACGAAAGAACTTACTTAATTTTGAATTTTAATTCAAAAATAAGAAGTTAAAAAATGAATTTTCTGTCATTTAAATTTTAAAGGAAATTTATTTTTTATTTTTAATTTTTAAGATGCGCTTATAAAAAATTTTAAAAACTCAAATATTTTAAATTAAATTTATATAATCACAATAGTTTTTATTTTTCCAAGAAAAAAATAAATTTTTTTACTGTAATTTTCTCTTTTTTATTTATAAAATGTATAATGGTTTAATTTAATTATGACAAATTATTAACAACATTATAGTTTTTTAATTAATTATTTAAATGTATTATTATAATTATATGTGCAATTAATTTTATTAATTGATAGTAATATATAGATTTGTATGAAATAAAAATAAAAATTATCTTTTTATATTTATTTTATAACCGTACAAGGGTCTGTACATAATTGGCCAGAAGAAAGATTGGGCCGCTTTCTTCGGGCCCAGTACGATTAACTAAATAGAAAATGAGTAATTATTGAATTTAAACGACGTTGTCATATCATGTGATAATGAGCATTTTCTACAAGAAAACACGTTACCAAAACACTACTTCTCACCATACAAAATAAGATTATTACAGTCGCTCAAAATTTCATTTTTAACCTCGCGCTCGCGCGTGTATATATATACCAAAAATTTTAATTTATCTAATTCTAGGAGATTGATGCTTAGTAAATAAAATTTTTAAAAATTTAAATAAAATTTTTTTAATTATTTAAATTTAAAATTAATACTAAATAATCATTTAATAAAATATTATTATTAAAATATTTTTAAGAGTTTTATTTTTATCAACACAATTAATTAATCTTTTCCAAAAAAAATTTAATTAATTAAATAATTAATTAGGATTATGAAAAAATTTCCCGTATTATGATGTACATATGTCCTCCTAAATTTATTAATATATCCATTTTAAACCATTGTAAATTGTTTTTAATTGATATATAATATTTTAATTATAAAAAAAATAATAAACAGTATAAAACTACGGTGATAATATTAAATTATTATATAAAAATCTTGTATAAATAAAAAAAATTATTATTTTAATATTATTATTTATAAATATTTGTATTTTATCATTATTCGATTAAGTTCATCCGAATGTAACGGTACGGTATTGACAGTGTTGATCACGTACAATCATAGCGCGTGAAATTCATTAGAATCTAAACAGAGATTAAAAAAATAATTGAAATCCAATTAAAATAATAAAGTTGGCAAAATTCGTTGCAAGATAAGCTGCGGAGACACGGGAGAGAAAGAAAGTCAAATGAGGTCGGAATGAAATTGAAATTCACTTGAAATTCAATTCAAAATTCACACTTCAACTCAAAAATTAATTTCCGTTTCGTTTTTAATTATTTTTTCAATTTCTTTTCTTATTAAATTCACGCGTCCATCTCTTTGCTTCTCTCGTCATGAAATCCGTGTGTCGTAGTCTTCGTCGTCACAGGTACACTTTTTACAAATAGAAATTCACAGAATAATTTTATAGTAAATAAAAAGGAAAAAAATTAATTATTGAAGTTCTTACAGGGCCAAAGAAAGAGAGAGAAAGCGCCTGCTGTTGATGTTTCTTCGCCATTTCCGTCAAAAGCAGAGCTGTATTGATTGAAATGACCGACGGGTTTACAAGGTAAACTGGGTTTTCTCTCTATATAGTATTCGTTTTAAGTTTATTGTCCTTGTTTCAGTTAATCTTTTTGGTGCTCTTGTTGCTTATTTAGTGTATTTTGGTTTGCCTGTTTACTCATTTGCAGATTCTGGTGGCTTGATTTGTTGTGTTATCTGGGTTTTGGTTGAATTGAACTTGGTTAGTCTTGATTCGGGTATTATAGGTTTTTGAAGTAATTTTTGTTAGTGTTTTGAGTGTTTTTCATTTGGCATTACATACTAGAGAGTAAAGTTTTGAGTGCTAAAAGATGGGTGATACTGAAGAGGGTAAGGGTAATACTGATATGATGCTAAGAATTCAGTCTTCATTTGCTACTTCATCCTCTTCAATTCCTAAACAACAGGCTTTGTTGTCAACGAACCAACGTGATATACCGCAATTAAACCCGATTCACATTCGTGCACGACACTTTTCACAGTTTGCAACAAATTTTACTGGTGATGGTAGCAAAAGAGTTGGTATTCCACCTTCGCACCCAAATCAAATCCCGCCCATTTCACCTTATTCACTGATCCCAGGGTCTAGGCAGGCGAACCAGCAAATGGTTTCTCAGGGTTTCAGCCCAGGACCTACCCATTCCCGATCTTTATCTCAACCATCATCATTTTTTTCACTTGATTCTTTGCC
>JAVXUL010000007.1:1716199-1734908 GCA_035590515.1 Trichilia minutiflora | reverse complement strand
AACTATATACATCTGCATTAAATTCAAACATAATATCTTAAATCAGAGGACTGCATCGCACATGAGCATAACTAAATGATAAATCATTAACTACATACTTTATTATGTGATATATCATTGATTGGTCATATTCGAGAAATAGTTTACTAACTACTAATCTATACCAAATTTTTAGTAATATGACTCTCATTATTACCTATACTAATATTATCTCATAATATTTACTAGAAGTATTCAGTATTTTTACTTTACGATATAGTTGTTCAATCAATATCGCTATTGTAAAAAATAATTTCAATAACTTTATTTATTAATTAAATGAGCTATTTAGACAATGCATATGTATACTTTATTTAATTCTATAAACTAAAAAAAGAAACAATTTATACACATGAATAAAGAACACTTTTTTCATTAATATATAAATATTAATAATATAAAACAAAATATCTTGAAACTGACAATACAAATAAATTCTAAAAAATGCACTAATAATGAGAAATTACACTATTATCGCATCACAAGTTGGCCAACCACGTTCTCTATTTGAGCATCCATACAATATAATCAAGTCAAAGGTTAATTGTTAGTCCATGTAGATCAACAAATCTTAAATATATATATACATACACACACACATAGATTATGTAAGTTAATAGTAAAGGGTGTGTGTATATATATATACACACATATTTAAATTATGTCAGTTAATATTAAAATGTAAGTTAATAGTAAAGGGTGTTTGTGTATATATATATACACACACATTTAGATTATGTCAGTTAATAATAAAGGATATTTAAATTATTTTAAAGAGAATCGTGAATGTATTTGATATAAATGAATAAATTATGTCTTTATTTAAAATTTATAAAATATTAGAGGCCCAAATGTTATTATCGCCAATAAAAATGTTAGAGATATAGACAGCGTTTTTATCTTTACAGCTGTTAAGTGCTAACTCAAGCCCTTAGCCATTTGTCAAATTTTTAAATAAAACAAATTACTTTGTATTTTTTTTTTTTAATCAACAAGGACACAAGGAGGTGTCTACCATCTCCACCAACACCACCAAATAATACCTTAACATAAAGAAATCAAAACCCAAATAGAACCCAAGGAGTCAAATGGGATTTTGATTTAATTAAGGTAGATTCTAGGTATTTTCATTTTGTTAATCATTGCTTCGATTGAATTGTGCTAAAAACAATTGGTTTTTTGAAAGGGATGGATGTGAAGGGGAATCAAGCTCATTTGGGAAAAACGGTTTTCTTTATTGTGTGATCCTTGTTATTTTGAGTAGGTAAGTATAGAAAATTATAGAATTAAGGATAACGATACCATATGCTCAATACAATTCTTTATAACTTTTTTGCTAAAATTTTTTGTTTTCTATTTAAATTTATTATAAAAAATTTAAAATTTTAAGATATAAACTAAATGTAAGAGACAACAACCCTAACATTCTTTCTTTATTATGTACTTGTTGTACATGGTCCTTCATTCATGATCCAAGCAAAGGTTAAAAATTAATCTAATGGGCTCATTTATTAAAGTCCAAATGAGTCTACTGGCCTTTAATGAATTATATAGTCCAACAAAAAATAAATAAATTTCCTTTGAGATGGTAGCTTTGCTATATTTTAAAATTAAGGTTAATTCTTTTTTTTTTTGATTAAGTAATACTAGTTTCTAATAGTACTCACATATTGCTCCATTAATATTTGATATCTAAAAGTTTTTTTTCATAATTATTGTGACTTGAAAATCATTACATCACAATTCAAATATTTTTTACAATAAAAAATTTAATTAATTAATATTTTTTTAAAACTCAATAAATACATTAGTGATAAAATAAATGATTTAATCGTTACATCTCTTAACTCAACAATCAATTCATTCGTTTTATCACCATATTCTTAATGAAATCTAATGATAAGGAATGAATTGTTAAAAAAAATTAATTATGTCTATATTTGTAATTTACTACAATTTTAGGATTCAAATGTAATTTTTTTAATAAAATAATCAATATTTACTATATAAATTCGATTTAATTCATTAAACTAATCACTAACCACTTTCAACTAATGTCATTAGATTTCTAACAATCAATCAAAATTAAATGAATTTCTTTCTCTTTGTACTTTTTTTTTCTTAAAATAAGTCTAAAATTTCATAAAAATAGAAGAAGAATATACTTTTTCATCCAATCAAAAGGAGTAATCAAATGAATCACAATTTTTTTCTTCATGGATGGGAATCTTTTAATAAATTCAAGAAAAGGAAGAAATAAAAAAAATAAAAGTTGTTATGCCTTCCCTTTCTTAATCATCACAATCATCTCATTGTCACATGATTAGAAGCACCCGACCACCCCCACATGGAGAGAAAGAATATATACCAAAACATTCCCATTAGGATTAATAAAATAACTATTTTACCTCTAATTTATCATATATAATTAAATAATTTTATAAAATAAAAAAATAAATTACATAAAATATGTAATAATTATATAATATTACTATATTAATATGTATAAAGATAGTTTGTGTATGAATTTATATTTTTAGTAGTGTTGTTTTTAAAATATGAATATATTACTAAATGGTCGCATGAATTTTTTTATCTTATTTATCTTTTAATAAACTTTTTTTAAAAATGTCAATTAAGTATTTCCACAATTTTGCTAAAAGATATGATTGACAAATTAAATAGATTTTTTTTTAATTAAAATCTCTATTAGAGGAGGGTATATTTAAAAAAATTTTAATTGAAAAATTAAAATAAACAAGCCCTAAGAGGAGGGTGTTTTAGTAATTAGAGAAACATGGACAAACCCAGAGGTGGATTGTTTAGGAAACAAGAAGAACCTACTTGATAAACTTTTATGGGAAATGACAAGGGAAATTTTGACTCCATTGTTGAAATCGATATCCCCAAACATTCAATTCAACAACTACTTAAACAGAGAGCTAATCTTAATCTATCAACTTTTCTTCATTTTTCTGTTTTCAATTCTAAGAACCCTCTAAAACTCAAGAAAGGAAGCCATGGATATTACATCAAAGCTTATGCAATAGAGATACCATTTCACCTTAGCGATTGTTGGTTCTTTGATTCTTGGCATCTTGTCCTATGCAGCACCTCGAATACTCACCATTTTGGCATACTTTTGGCCTCTTTTTGCATCAACGACCGTGTTCTTGATCTTGATAATCGCCTTTGGAGGCATTCCTCGGCTGGGAATTGAAGCTTATGGTGAAAAAGCTGGAGAAGGACTGATGGATTATGTTGCAGGAAGACCGGAACATTTTGGGGAGAATCGTTGATATGAGAACATAAGAAATCATTTTTCAATTCTTAGAAATATCGTATGTATCCATCCTCTGTAACTACTTAATTTCATGGCATGTAAAAAAATGTGTACAATGTGTCCCTTTCATTTGCTTCATCAAAATGGGAAAAGGCAAGAATCTCAATCAAAATGTAAAAGTTTTAGAATTTCCAAATGTGAATTCAGCTTGATTCTCTTCAATATTGACTTCTGTATTTCTTTTTTTTCTGTATTTTCATAGAAAGTCTTTTTTCCCTAGCTATGAACAATAATGGACCAATGGTTCCATGAATCTGAAAATAGATGTTCCATGAAATGAAGAACTCCAAAGGCCCCTTATTGCACATAATTACTCATTTTAGATGCCTCGGATATCTAGAAAATTGCATTTCAAACTTTCAGGAGAATTCCTAAAATCCGAGGATGCCTGGTCTATTCGTTTCCTAACCCTAAAGTTCGACCTTTCACATGTTACACTTGAATCCATTTTGTCTAAATCTATCTAAAGTTGATTTGGCTCGCGATACAAGGCACCGGGTTGCAAGTGAATCATGTGACTTGAGTATTAATTATGATCTTATCAGGTATCTTGACAATAATCAATCCAAGCAAAGAAACATGGAGCATTAATTCTGTTAGCTTCTTGTTATTGCTCACAGTCATACTGCACACAGTATGACTTGAGTATTAATACAGAAAGCCATACTGCTCATAGTCTTAAGGACTTTGCATTTAACAGAAATGGTTTCTAGAATGTGAACGTAATTAGAATTAGCTTCAATATTTCAATAACATGGTTTCTTTCCTGTGCTACCGAGACTATTGGGACAACATTATGTCCGCAGTGGTCAAAGTTCCTGATTGATCTGCATCGAGGGCTCGAAACCTTTCCATCAAGAGCGAAATATCTTCCTCGCTGATCTTCCCCATTTCCTTCAGCTTATATATCACAAACTCAGCCGCACTTGCAAAAATTTAGAAGTGTGAGCAGAGAAAGTAAACGGATCTAAACTTAGCAGGATCATGAATACAAAATATATACCTGACTGATTTGTCATGATCAAGATCTGCTGTCTCTAAATCCGAGAATGTAAGTTGTCGAGTAAGCACCCATTTCACTAATGATTTTTGCCTCCTTTCGGTGTAAAGTTCAGTAAGGTACAGAAAGAACTGAGCTAAGCAACTGGTACCACTCAAAATCCATAAAACAGCGAAAAATCGACCAACTGGCGTTGAGAAACTCTTATCTCCATAACCCAGAGTAGTAATGGTGGAACACACACAGTAGAAAGCATCAAGAAATTGCAAATTTTCGACAAGAGTTAAGAACAAAGTTCCCAGGATTATAAGGACCAGAAGTATGAATGTAGCTGTTAAAAATTTATACTTCAATTTGTGATTTTTTTCAACCATTTTTAGAACTTCATCATCTGAACCTGAAGCTTTTTCCATCTTGTAGATTGCTCTAACCAGAAGAATTTCTTGCTTTTCGACAAGGTAATCTGCTGCTTTACCAAGAATAAGCCCAACCAGAGCCACTCCAGTGAAGACATAAATGCAAGCAAGCAATTTTGCCAATGTGCTGCCAGGTACAAGATCACCATATCCAACAGTAGTCATTGTGACAACACAGAAGTAAATTGAATCGAGAATCCCATTTGTTTTGAGACCTTCAATTTGATTCCTGATTAAGAAGAAACAAATTGTTCCAACTCCGAGATAAGCAAGTAAATAAATTAACAATTGTTTAATCCCAACTCCTGGATCTTCAGATAATCCTGGATAATGGAGAGGAGATCTGGATTCATTTTCCGGGAAAATTATCTGTGCCGCGCCTGAGCCAAAACGACAGGATCTTCTCCCCTGGAGGGAGAACTTTTCATTCAAATTTGGACAAGTTCCAGGTTTCTTGAGGAGAGGCTGTTCAGTAATACCGTCTGTAGACATCATCAGATCTTTAGAGCCTGAAAAAGAACTCAAAACATGCAAAATAAACGATTTTTTCTAAACAAACCTAAACTCAAACATGTAAGATGGTTGTTTATCGATTTATCACACTCAATAAGCCTGGATTCATACCTGGGAAAAAGCAGGTTGAATTCCTGTTGAAGCAGAGATCAATGGAGGATCTTTGACATTATACTGAATCCATAATGCTAATCGCAATCAAACAGGAAGAAGATAAAAAGTAATCAAAAAGGAAGCGGGAAAGTCGGGCTGCTAAGTCCAACTCCAACATGGAGAATTATTCATTACACACTTTTTTTCTCTTTCAAAAATTCCAAATTTTGGATTTTTTTAGGATTGAATTTCATTCTTGTCTCTTTGAAATTAAATTGAAAAATTATTATCTTATGTTATACATAATTGAAATCAAATTGTACCCCGCATAATTAGCAGCGTAAATGGTGCAGTCGTTTTAATTTAGACCGTAACTTGTGCTAGGGTTGAGTTCACACGAAAGAGTAAGTATTATTTTGAATTATTTTATCTAAAATTATTAGGAATAAAAAATTATAATGTAGTAAATTTTAAGTTATAATTATTGTAAAATAAAATTTTTCCTATTATTGTAAAATAAAAATTTTAAATATATATTAAGAAAAAAAATGAACAGCTACTAATAACAAAATATCAAAATTCAATCACCTAATTGGGTGGATCCTTCAAAAATCTTGACTAGAAAATTGAGATAAGATCATGAATTGTTCAAAAGTCCGTCTAAACAGGCTATGTTACAGTCAATATCCTAACTTGAAGCATAATTTTTGAATATGTTTCCCTATGATATATTTAGGGATAAGCTTATACAAGGTTTTAAAGAGTCTCCTACTATAACAAAAAACATCACTTTCCCACTTATTTTTTATTTCAATAAACCGTAAATACTAAAAATAAGAGCATAACGAAAGAGTTCATGTGTAACGTATGGTTTATAAAGTTTTTTTTATCCCCTTTCACGATATTATCATGTGCCAAATAACCTTGTGCACCATCAAGAAAAGAGATAGCATGGTTATGATTATAATACACTCCTTTTGTAAAGATTTACTTGCCATCCTTTTGCTCACAATGCCTGCAAATCTCATTCTCTGATGATGAGCTCCACATGGATGTTTGTAAGATATGGCAATAATATCTACAAGTACACATCTAGTTCAAAGAAAAAAGAAAAAAGAGCCCAAAAAAGGGAAGAGGGCTCATGGTTTATTATTTTCTCCTCGCCATCTCCCTTATGAAAAATAATGGTAACCCTAAACTTCATTCCACCTTTTTTTCTCTCTCTTGTTATGAACTTTGTTTCCTTTTTCTCTTGTTGTATTTTAACTTAGACATCAGAGTTTATTTGACTGACAATTGATATTATTCTAAAATTGACTAAGTTTGTAAGATATAGAAAGTTAGAACTTGGGTAACTTACACTTTATAGTGCCTGAAGTCAACTTAAATGACATTTAGCTAGAATAGTGACGAGTTAACTTTGAGCATCAATAATATCAAATAATAATAAAATTGCATAAAAAAATTTATTTTTAAATCCTAAACAAAATACCTTTAATTTTTCATTTTAAAATATGTAAAAATATTACAATTTTAAACAAAATTAATCCAATACAAAACGAAATTTAAATGAAAGAATATATGATTCTCAAATTTCAACTTATTTAAAAGTGTTTTTTTTGCAAGAGGTGATTTTGTTCACCGTATTTAATTGTAAAAGCATACAATAAAATTTGATAAAATCTTGTTGGTTGACAATAGAAGAGGAATTTTTATGAATGGTTATTAATTACTATTAATGTTAGTGAGAAAGATTAAATGCATAATGCAGATATAATTCTCTTTTGAAATTGTTTATTTATGTTATAAATTAAAATAAGTTATTTAAATATAATTAGATCGATCTAAATGCTTGTTATATTCTCTCTTTTTATTTTATCGCCAATGATGTTTATCGGAAGAGTATTTTGAATAAAATGGAATATGAGTGGGTAAAAAGAATTTACTACCAAAAATCAGATTTGGGTCGAGATTGATTCAAAAATAAATTTTAAATTTTATTATTTGTGGCAGTTTGATTTGAGTTTGAATGGTATTTAATCCCAATTAAGTCAAAATTTTAATAAATCAAACTATATATTTTCATATGGGGTGTTTCTTTTATTGGTCGAAAATCAATTTTCTGTTTTAATTATTTTTAAAATTTTTGGTTCGGACTGGTCCAAGAATATAAATTATTTTGAGTGGATCCTAGATTAAAAAATAATTTTCTTTTTTTTGAGAGCCTCTCCCGTTTTTTAGAATTTTAGCACACCTTGATGTGTGGTCACTCCTAAAATGAAAAAGCTTAAACTAGCCTATATTCTACAGTTGATACATTGTAGTGTGGTTATTCTCTATTTTTTTTCTCTCTCTATAAATATAAATTAAAATTTTTTTAAATTCAAATTGATATACAAAATTTTACCTATTAAATTCATATGTTAATTGTATATATAATAAGTTTCTAGAAGAATAATATTATATTTTTAAAGAATATATATAAATTTACATTAATTAAGTTAATTTGTAAGAAAAATTTGTAGGTTCAAATATAGAGAACTATTATTTTATAATTTAATACTTTTAATTAAAAATTAATTGTTATAAAAAAAATAAAACCAGAATTTAATCTTTAGTGATTATACATGAACCCTTTTTTCATGTTGTTGGTGCAATCAAAGATTAAGATTGTACATTATCAATAAAATAAAGAGAGAGAGGAAAAAAAATCTATAATATTTGATGGGATATATATAGTAAACATTTTATTATAGATTTTTTTTTAATATATAAAAAATTTCTGATTTACCTATATTCAAGTTTAAAAT
Source organism: Trichilia minutiflora (assembly GCA_035590515.1). Lineage (NCBI taxonomy): Eukaryota > Viridiplantae > Streptophyta > Magnoliopsida > Sapindales > Meliaceae > Trichilia > Trichilia minutiflora. Next base: position 1,726,694 of record JAVXUL010000007.1, on the reverse strand, counting down.
CGAAACCCCCAAGGGGTGGTCTGGTGGTGAGAATTGGGCTTGGGATCTCAAGATTTCAAGTTCAATTCCCCCCATGGCACTTTTGTTGAAACACCTAGGGGTCAGGTCCTGATTTTTTCCAGTTGTTTGGTACCGTCTGTCAAGGTACTTGCCGGTCAGGGTACCACGGGCGCTTTTGACTTAGGTCTGGGTTCCGTTCTCGTGACGCTGCTTTAGGGTAGTAGAGGGTCTGGGTCCTCGTGGCAAATCCCAGGACAAGCAAATCCCGGAGTGTTAGCTGACGGTTGGAGTTTCCGGGTTTCTAAAAAAAAAAAAAAGTTTAAAATCGAACCAATGATATCATAAATTAACTTAAAATTTGATCAATAATATAAAGTCTAAATCAAATAAAACTCATAATTATTTAGATTTTTATAAAAAATGCATTTTTTTAATTCGAGTAATGATGATTTGAAAATCATATCCAAGGCATCTGTACCAAATAAGTCTTGGGAGCCTGTTTTATGAATTCCTTGAAGAGAAATTTGTGAGATTCATCCGGTAGAACTCTAAATGATACCTGAAACCCAAAAGTTTGTAATAGGCCCCAGACCATGCAATAATTGGAAATTACAGTACCCCCTGAAACCCAAAAGTTTAAATCGGCCTACAGGCCCAACCCATGAAATAATTAGAAAAAGCAACAAAGAATAGAAACGAAGGTTGCAGGAGCTGCAGGCAGCAGAAAGTAAGAGCGAGGGTTGAAGCACTTCTCTCTTTCACTGGTAAGTAATTTTTCCATTCTTTGCTGGTTATTTCATACAATTTTCAGCTCATACACTTCATTTGATAGAATCTTAAGCACTTGCTTCGTTCATTTTCTCTCTTTAGCTAGAATAGAAAACTCATAAATTTTTTATCCCAGTTGCACGAAATAACTCAGCTCAAATGGGTATCATTTTAGTTAATTATTTGATTACGAAGGAAACTATCTTAATGTTTCTGCTTAACTTTTGTTTTGAAGGATTGGTACTACTAGCTAGTAGGGAACTGAGAGATTTTAGCAACTTTTGGTTGTAAAGAAGTGCATCTATAGTTCAATTAAGTGTGATTGGTGAGAATGATTTTGTCAAAAAATATATGGATGAGGAGGCAACAATGTCCATGTGGAGATTGGAAATGCTATGTTACACATGAAGATGATGCTGAGGAGACATCAGAGGCATCCCAGTTGGTTAAAAATGATGAAAATTCTTTGAATGAATCTATGGTTGCTCCATATGTGGGGATGGTGTTTAAGAGTGATGATGATGCATTTGAGTATTATGGCAATTTTGCAAGAAAAAATGGGTTCTCCATTAGGAAAGAGAGGTCGAGATTGAGCCCCCAATTGGGTGTATATAAACGCGATTTTGTCTGTTATCGCTCGGGGTTTGCTCCGGTGAGGAAAAAGCCTGGTGGTGAACACCATAGAGATAGGAAATCTGTGCGGTGTGGATGTGATGCGAAGATGTACTTGTCAAAGGAAGTTGTGGAAGGTGTTTCTCAATGGTTTGTTGTGCAATTTAGTAATGTTCATAATCATGAACTTCTTGAAGGTGACCAAGTGAGGCTCTTGCCTGCGTATAGGAAGATTCATGAAGCTGATCAGGAGAGAATTCTATTGCTTTCAAAAGCTGGGTTTCCGATACATCGTATAGTAAAAGTGTTGGAGTTGGAGAAAGGGGTTCAAGGTGGGCAATTGCCATTTTTAGAGAGGGATGTTAGGAACTTTGTTCAAAACCGCAAAAGAGCTGTTCAAGAAAATGATGTTTTACTTAATGAGAAAAGAGAGAATGACACATTGGAACTATTGGACGCCTGCAAGGCTTCAAAAGAGACAGATGAAAACTTTGTTTATGATTTTACGGTCGATGAGAACAATAAGATTGAGAATATTGCATGGTCATATCCTGACTCTGTTCATGCATACACCACTTTTGGTGATGTGGTTTATTTTGACACAGCTTATCGGTCAATAACTTATGGTATGATTTTTGGAGCATGGCTTGGGATTGACTGCAATGGGAGAACAATATTTTTTGGCTGTGTTCTTTTGCAGGATGAAATGCTCCGTTCCTTTGCTTGGGCATTGCAGGTTTACTGCTAATCATTTTTATTGAGCTTAACTATGTCTTCATATATCTTCCTCTTCGTGATTTTTTATCTTGGCTTTTGGGCGCAGACCTTTGTTCGTTTTATGAAAGGAAGATATCCACAAACAATTATAACTGATCTTGATCCCGGGCTTAGAGATGCTACAAGAATTGAATTACCAAACACTAGACATGTTATCTCTGTATGCAATATTCACCCCAAGCTATCTGGATGGTTCTCTCTTCCGCTGGGCTTACAGTTTTCAGAATTTAAATCAGAGTTTCATGCATTATGCCATGTAGAGAGCACAGAAGATTTTGAACTTCGATGGAGTCAAATGGTTTCCATGTTTGGACTTGGTTCAGATAAGCACATTGCCTTACTTTATTCTCTCCGAACATCTTGGGCACCATCCTACACAAGGGATTATTTTCTTGCTCGGATGACAGCCACTGCCTATTCAAAGTCTGTATATGATTTCTTGAAAGGAATCTTCACTGCTCAAACTTGTTTGCGTAGCTTTTTTGAGCAGGTATATGAGTTAAATTATTTTCCTCTAATGCTTAAACGGATTTTGATGTCTAAACTGTTTATAGTTTTGTTTGGAACTATTGCAGATCGGTCTTGCTGCCAATCTACAAAACCAGCCACACCGAGAACTGCAGTATGTAAATATGAAGACATGCATGCCCATTGAAGAGCAAGCTCGGAGGATGCTTACTCCTTTTGCCTTCAATGCTTTTCAACATGAATTGATGCTTGCTATGCAGTACGCTGCATCTGAGATGACAAATGGGTCATATCTTGTACAACATTTCAAGAAGATGGATGGAGAACGTCTTGTTGTATGGATACCAGAAGATGAACAGATTCACTGTTCTTGTAAGGAATTTGAATCCTCAGGAACATTATGCAGACACGCTTTTCGTGTTTTTATTGCAAAGAACTACTTTCAACTTCCTGAAAAATATTTGTTAAGTAGATGGCGGCGAGAAAGCTCTTTAGCCTTTTTCTATGATCATGATACTCAACATAACAATGACGAATGGCTTCAAGAGTTTCACTATCTTACTGAAACTCTATTTGCAGAATCATCAATTACAAAAGAGAGATCTGATTATATTCGCAAAGAACTAACAAAAGAATTTACGAGGCTTCTTAACGAGGTTAGAGATATGCCAGAGAGTGATGGAATTGCTATGGATTTTACTCTTTCTCCAACTGATTAATTAATGAGCGATGGAAACTATGGATGGAAGCAAGTAAATAGCTTGTCACTCAATTGATGAAAAAGAATTAGGTGGTTAAATGAAAATGTTATAAGGTAATGCTGACAGAGCCTGAATGACTCTACATTCTCATTGTCAACTTACAAGCCAATGCAGGTATACATTGAGAAGACCTAATTGGAAGGAAATAGCCATTTGTCTTTCTCTAAGGTGTTTTACTTTGTAAATTTCTGTGTGACTGCTTCTTAATTTCTAGGTATGTTTCAAGATCAATGGAGAGAAGTAGTGAGTTTAATTCATTATGATCTTGTCATTTCGACTTTACTAGCTTGATTAAGTGCTTGTTTGATGTTGTGACATATAATAATGACTTGTCATGAAACTCTTCATTCATTCATTCTTTCGCTTATCATTTTAGTTTGTGTGGAGAACCTAAACTTTGTGGTCAGAAGTTAAGTGTGCAAAAGAATGTTCAAAAGGAATAATATTTAGCTCTTTTCCCTACCATTGGTAGATTCTTTATGAAGTTGCCCCTAGATTTTCTTTTCTAAAATGAGCTTATTTGAGATTTAATTTGTTTGCCCGCTAAATTTCATTGTTGTTTGTCATGTGTTGCAATTGATTATTCACTAAATCCATTTATTATGTTCTGAAAACAAACTTTTATTTTGCATGGTGGACTGTGACTAATGTTTCTATTAAAACTCAATACATATTTCAATTTTTAACAATAATTGATTCCATAGTTGTCGCTATAATGATGCTCAAAGAAACATATGGAGGATCATTTAGACCTTTAAGAAATGGATGATCATAGTTCCGAATTCCCCCTCAATATCGTCAATAACAATTTTGTATCTGTTGTAGCTATAACCTATTGCTTCAATGATGGAATTTTTTATAGATTGATCGTCTACAAGTGTTCTTGTGATGATGAGTAGCAAATTGTAAAATATTCTTGCATATATAAGACAAATAAATTCTTATGAAAACATCTGCCAGTTGAGTCTTTTATGTTATGTGCATTCATTATTTTACAGGTTTTGTTCCAAATGTACTACAGGAAACAAATTGGTGGTTCAACAACTTGGCCATTGACTTGGTAATGGCCATTATTATTTCTCTGAATTTTTTAGCTCCATGCTTGTTAAACGTTTGCCGCCTATGCCATTTTGCATAAATTATGCATCTGCAGGAATAACAAATTGAATAAAAGCAAGGTATGCAAGGTGTACAAACGCCATTGTCATCTTCCCGTCAAGCAAATGGTTAGCTTTCATCCACCTGAATAATTTTTGCAGTCCTCAATTCTTTATTTTTGTCTCTGGACCGGCATTCAGTTGCTAGTACTGACATTTGTACTATAAGAATTACACTAACTTTTTCATGATAAGTTATTGCTAAAACTTTTCCATTGTTGCATTATTGACAATAATTTGATTGTCACTATTTGTAGACAGGATGGAACTCTTTTCTCCAACTTGCGGTACTTGCCTTCCTAGATTTCTCCCCCCATAACTCTCTGCGTCTTTTTGGGTATGAATCAATTTGACATGATTCACTCTTCATTATTCATTCAGAAAAAGGTCCCTCTTCAGGAAATGATCATCATGACTACAGCCCATGTCCCTGATATTTGCATAAAAAATATTGGTAAAAAGAAAACAAATAATGAATAGCTGCAAAATTCTGGCCACATATGTGTGAACAACTTCATCCAGTGGTCGGTTTTGATTCTGTACAAAGTGATAGATGACAAACTGCAATACTTGTCTTCTTTCAAGAAATATCAACTTTTAGAACTGCATTATGCTACTATATAATTGATATTCTTGAATCTTTTTGGTTTCCAAAATCATGTAATATACATCTTAAACTAGCTTTTGTTCTTTTTTTCCAGGGTCTAAACTTGGATAGACCCATTTCTTGCTATCCATAGAAGATCACTGTGAAAAAGCAAATTTGCTGTGAATTGCATTATGAGCAGTAACTTTTTGGTGTTCATGATGAGTTGGTGTTTCGCTGCAAAGAAATAGAAACAGGTAGAATGTTGGGTGAAGATGAAGGATGTATTAAATCTAGTTTAAGTGCTTAATCATGTGATTAGGACATAATTCTGCTCCTTGAAATTTGCATTGTGCTTTAGAATCTGGTTCTCTTTTATCATTTGCTATGCATTCATATCGTTTGGGGGTCTAACAAAATCATTTATTTATTTATTTGCTTCCTTACCTCAGGTTAAGATTGATTCTCATTAATCATGAATCCATGGTATCTTTGAAATTGATTTGAGAAGTTATGGACCTCCATTTTAAAATCTCTGTGCGAATCTGCGCTCATTTGAGCTACTCAAGAGTGATTTGTATCATAATAATTAAAAATTACAATATTTTAATATTAAATTTATTTTTAAATTTGTTCAAAAGTTTCTTTTTAATTTTAAATAATTTATTAACTTGAGGTGGCAACCAGAGTTATCATATTGCATTCGAGTTATATTAAATAAAAATATAATATATTTTAATTTAGTTGGGACTTGATTTTTTTTAAATAATCACGTTATCATATTATCCATTTAACAATTATTTTATATATATACTAAAAATATTTGCTGTATTATTCACTTGAATGATGCATAATTTTATTCTACCTATAACAAAGTAAAGTACTTCATAAAATATTATAAATATAATTAAATATTTTTAAAAAATATATCTAAAAAGCTTGTCATTTTTTTAAGACTCGGCCTTTCTAGTATTTTCCTCAAAATTTAAGTCATGAATCTACCAAAATCATACGCATAATCAATCTTATTCTTTTTGATGTTTAAGAAAATTAAGTTATGGAAACTCAATTTTCAGTAAAATAACAGTAAAAGGAAGCTTAATTTGATACCCATTACCATTAGGCAAATTACAAAGAAACAACACTGAAAAGTGCTTTCCAATTAAGCCAAAGTATATGAAGCAGATTGGCATTTGTTTTAGAATAATGTACATCGGAAGTAATTAATCAATCCTTTTGAGAAGTTTCTAGTTAGTCTCCACAATCAATGCAACGTTAATCACACGGTAAATGGAGACACATATTCAATTTCAAATTGGCTTTGATTGGTTTTATTCCTGACCCTACAAATTTATTATTATTTATGGGCTACACTTATGAATATAAAAATTGAAGGAATCCAGCAGAATTTATATCTATTATTTAGTCAATTATATATATATATATATATATATATATATATATAATTTTTAAACTTAAATCTACACAAAAATTTCTAATTATTAATTTTCATAATTTAATAGTAGATATGAATAATGAGTTGTTAATATTAAATATAATTTTATAATTTTAAATTTTTTTTAGATAATTTAGAATATTTGAGTCTCATCTTGATCGACGAATTTTCAAAAAGATAGTAATTAAACATATCATCGTTCAAATATTCCATTTAAATCACGAATAACTAATTAAAATCGAATTCAAAATATAAATTCAAACCAATTATCCTAAACTCAATTCATCATTAATAAATTATACTCATGAATGATATAATTTTAAATTTTAACTATTAAATTATATGAATTTAACAATTAAAATTTTGTAACTAAATTTAAGCAAAAATTTTAAATTAAAAGTATCTAACCTTATTTATCTATCTATCCATCACGAGAATAACCTTTATTAAAGTAAGAAAGTATTTATAATAACCACTGAATTACATTAGTGGCTATCATTTTGTTGTCTTTTTTAAAATAATTTTAATTATATTGATTAAAAATATATTACTATTATACAAAATATAATAAAATATAAATTATTATATCATGTTAATCACTATTATAAAGATATCCTTATTTTAATAAAATAAGAATGTTTTCGTTAGATTTCTTTAACTTAAATTTTTTATTTAAAAATAGAAATAAATTTTTATTTTTCTGAATTTGTATAATTTAATGATTGAGATTTAAAATCAAGTAGCAGCATTTAAAATAAGTTATATTGATGGACAACTCATTGGACATTCTCTCAAGAAACCTTATTTTAGTTTTTTTTTAACCTTTTACTTGTTTTAATTGAATACTTGCACATGAAATTGGAATAACTTTGCATGTGAAATAATGTTACAAAAAGTAACAAAAACAATTTGATTTAATTATAATGTTTTCTTGAAATATACAATTTGTCGCCTCTACACAATTTCTACATATAAATATATATATATATATATATATATATATGGCTTTTGTCTATAATAATTATTCCTTATTATAAGAAATTATTTGTATTTTTGTGGACTAAGTAACTTCCATTTCAAGCAATTTCAAATTAATTAAATTTAAATAATATTAAGAATACAAAATTTTATATACAAATTTATATAATAATAATTAATGTGATATATTTATATATATTATAATATATTTTATATAATTTAGTTTTATATTTGTTCTATAAAAATATATATAAAAATAATAATATAATATTATCACGTTAATTTATATAATTGAATTTGTATATTTATATTGAAATCAATTGTATACAATAATTAAATTTCTTGAAATTTTCAGAATTAATATTTCACATGTAGACACTCAAGTTGACCAACCGGTATTATGTCATTTTCATTAATTCAAATATAAAATGGTATAAAATTTTAACACGAAAATTACACTACACTAATTTTTATTATTTAAAGAAATAGTAATGGAAAGAGCAATTAATAGAAACTTTACAGAAATTTTTGCGGTTGTTTTTCTTGTTAACTTCACTGCTTGCACGATTCAAATTGATTGATGCAAAAATCGAAAGCAATTTTCTTCTTCTGCTTCACAGAAGCATTTTTAATCTAATCTCAATAATCAGAAACATGTTTATAAGGTTAGAACAAAACTCTGGAACTGAAATTTATATTATCAGTAGTAAGGAAAACATATATGATTGCATAAGCATATACATATAGAGATAATTAATACACACAAAACAATTCCAGGCAACATTTTTTCACAAATATATGCTCCACGTTTTCATTTGAATCTCTCATATTTCAAATTCCAGGATCTTCTGAAGCATTTCCAGGATTTAGAAAGAGCTAGAAATCAATATTGATCGGGCCATAGGAATGCTCCCATTGCATACTTTCTCTTCTCGTCGAGATTTCCCTGGAAACTCAGCCCATATTCCTGAAGAAGCATGTCGAGTTTCCATTCGTCCATTTTCTCATAATCTGCTTTAGAATAACGGGGATAATGAAGAGGCACTTGAAACCCAGAACAAGAAGAAGAAGAAATATCATAGGGTTTGATCATATTTTCAGACCTACTAACAAACTTTGCATGGTCGTTTTGGTACCCCACAACACTCTTACACTCGAATTTGTTGTCGTTTTGGTACCCTAAAACATTACAAGCTGTGTGAAGGACCCATCTCAAAGCCATCTTCTCTCTCTCTCTCTCTCTCTCTCTCTCAATTGCTCAAGCTTTGAAGTTTATGTGGGTTGCAAGGAATTATATACACTTCATAAAGCGACAAAACTTTCAGATTTATATGAATTAAGCAACAATTAATAATTAAAAGAATTACAATATTTCAATTTAATAATAAAATTATAAAAATATTAATGAATATTGCTTGAATTAAGGTGTTATCTTTGAAATGGGGTATATGGAATGCTGAGATAGGCCATTAGAATTTGTAGAGTGGTTATTAGTCTAATTTCGTGTACGTATATATGACACCAATGGGTGCATGAATTGAGTTGCGTACATCTTTAAGACAAGATCCACGCCCCCCCTTCAATAATGACTAGTGGCTTTCTACTTAAGATTTAGATAGATCGGGATAATAACATTTGGGTTCTTGAGTTTTCATATTTTGATAAATACAGATGACGACATAAAAATTTGTTTATTTGTAATAAAAGATCCTTAATTTCTATTGAAATGATTGAATAGGAAGAACTTTTAGTGTTCGATTGGCCCGTATAACCTCCATTTTTCTTTCTTTTCTTTTTTTAAAATCATTTGATTATAACAATAGAAGAGTTTTGCTGTTGAGAAGCTTAAATTTTGATATTTAATAGAAGATACTTTTAAACTTTTTTAAATGTTAATTTATTTAAGCTAAAAATGGCCATAATAACTAAAAAATCAACAATATTTTCTATTAAATTCAAAAAATTACAATTTAAATGTTATACCAAAAGACCCTAACATTGTGATTATCAAAACTCAATATTAAAAAGGGTAATAAAGTCATTTCAAGATGAATTAAGGATCCATTTGATATAAAAATGAAAAGTGATATCTTTCCTTGCAAAAACATAGAACATCAAGAACCTAAATGTTATTCTCAATTTATATTTTTAGACTAATTTCTTGTTTTTGATCAATATGGCTAAAAATAAATGGGAATTTAGTAGTATTGGACAAATGTGTGTATCTGGGTGATGAACAAAAAATTAAATTGCATTATTTGGTTAGAGGATAAGATAATAAGAGCTATCGAGGATAGCATATTAATTAACAATGGGTTTGTTTCAACAACCAGCCTAGAGGATAATGATAAGGAATGCTAGGGTCAGCACCATAATCGGCTAATGCATTCTCCACCTTAAAAAAGGATCAAATTTTAGGAGATTTTACTTAATATAAAATTTGAATTTTATAATTTTAAACAATATCATGTATTTATATATAATTAATAATACAAAAGATTTTTTATATAAAATAAAACTATATTATTATCACATATTTTATATGTACAATTTATTAATTTTATAAATTATAAAATATATGATAATTATACAATATTGTCACATTAATTTTTACAAAATATTATTTATTATTTTGAATTTATACCTATAATATATTAAAATCTATACGGATCGAATGTAAATGACAAGATTCAAATTACTTAAATATAAGATAAATTAAATTTATTTTCATAATAATTAGTAAAAAATCTACCTTATAAAAATAAATTTGAAGAAAATCCAAGGAGAAAAAGAGATAATTAATGCATAATGTGTGGTCAAATTCTGTTAGATTTATGTCCTTTTTAAGATGTCAAAACACTTCTAATTAAAGTGACAAGAAACGATCCCTTCATCACTAAATCTAATGTTCTCAATTAATGTGTTGAAATAC
>JAVXUL010000007.1:1704121-1714907 GCA_035590515.1 Trichilia minutiflora | reverse complement strand
ATACATAAATGCCATTTTATTAAATGTAAATATTTTTACAAATAATTACAAAGTTTATATACAAAGAAATAATAATCCCAAACCATATGACACGATTGGTTCTAGGGCATATCTCTAACATCTTCTCCCCCGTAGTGAAACACACTTCTATAAGGCTCATATTGACTTTGGTTACTGTCTTAAATCTGGAATTAGACCAAATGGATGTGAAGACAGCATTCCTACATGGAGACTTGGAAGAAGAAGTGTTTATGAAACAACCAGAAGGTTTTGTAGCAGAAGGGGCAGAAGATGAAGTTTGTCTCTTGAAAAAATCCTTGTATGGCCCGATGCAATCTCCAAGGCAGTGGTACAAGAGGTTTAACTCTTTCATGATCAAATCTGAGTTTTAAAGGAGCATTCATGATAGTTGTGTGTATATAAGGAATACACAAGACAAGGGTATGATCATTCTACTTATGTATGTAGATGATATCCTGATTGATTGTTCAGAAAAGAATTAAATTAAAAGGTTGAAAGAGCTTCTGAATTCTGAGTTCGAAATGAAAGACTTGGGTTCAGGAAAGAAGATTTTAGGCATGGATATAATCAGGAAAAGGGAAGTTGGATAGCTGATAGTATCTCAAACTGATTATGTGTCAAAGCTGCTGAGAAAGTTTAATATGCAGAATGCAAAACCTGTGTTGACACCATATGCTTTACACTTCAAGTTGTCAAAGCTGGATGAGCCACAGAACAGTGAAGAAAGTGCAGAAATGAAAGCTATGCCATACTCAAATGCAGTGGGGTGTTTAATATATGCAATGGTCTGTACAAAACCAGATATAGCCCATGTTGTTAGTGTAGTGAGTAGGTACATGAGCAATCCTGGTAGGGACCGTTGGAGGGCAGTAAAATGGATCTTTCGGTATTTTAAAGGTACTCAAGATCTTGGTCTGGTATACGGGATGAACTCTTCAAAGGAGGAGTGGATAGAAGGCTATACATACTCAAATTATGCCTCTGATATGGATCGAAGGTGATCATTATCTGGCTATATGTTTACTGCAAAAGGGTGCTCAATCAGCTGGAAATCAAGTTTCCAGCATGTGGTAGCACTATCAACAACTGAAGCAGAGTATATTGCAGCAACAGAAGCTGTGAAAGAAGCATTGTAGTTGAAAGGTTTGCTGAATAAACTTGGTGTGATTCAACAGAAAGTGAGAGTGTATTGTGATAGCCAAAGTGCTCTACACTTGATAAAGAACCAAGTTTACCATGAAAGAATGAAGCACATTGATATCAGATTGCATTTCATAAGGGATGTGGTGGGTACGGGTGCTGTTAAGATGGTAAACGTAAGGTCAAAAATTAATCCTACAGATATGTTAATCAAAGCTCTCCCTTCCAGCAAGTTTGAATTGTGTTTGAACTTACTGGATGTTGGGAAAGTGAACTGAGAATTAGAATGAACAAATAGACAGAACCTAAGAGTTGTTGGAGTTATTGAATCAAGGTGGAGAATTGTTGAGAGTGATTCAATCAATTTTGAAAAAGAAGAAGAATAACAGAAACTGAGAAGGAAACCAAGGAAGAAGAAGAGCAATTTCGGATTTCTGTTAATTTCAGTTATGAATGATCAAGTTACGAGTATACCCCTAAAGTGAATTAAGTGATAGTCTTTCATTAATGGCAGGATGGTTATTTCGTCAGTTGGGAGTTATAACGAATTCTGGTTTCTAGAATGGCAGAGAGAGGTTGACGAGTGGGGTTTATATATAACTTGATTACTCAAGTTATTGGGCATGATTTTGTAAGCTTCTTCTTTATAAAAATACCTTGTTGATTAATGAATAACTGGGGCTTGAGAGGTCCGTTCGTAAATATAGGTTTTAGTTAAACCGAATCACGTAATATCATTGCTAAAGATTTTTTCTTTCTGTTTTCTATTTGTTTTCTTTTTTGAGATTGTGTTTGAATTCTTAAGGGTATGATAATATTGTCTTCGTTTGTTCTTGATATTGAGGACTAAAACGTAACATAAACTTAGAGGGAGTGTAATTAGCGTATTAGTTAGGTGCTTTTAGGATCCCTCTAAATCATAAACAATGTACGCCATGAAACTCAAAGCGTTATAATGGGCTTACAGACCCAGGCCATGAAATACTTAGAAAAGCCGAAAAAAAAGAAAAAAGAAAAGAAAGCTGCCGGGGTTGTAGGTAGAAGAAAGTAAGAGCAAGGGTTGAAGCAGTTCTCTCTCTTTCACTGGTAAGTAATTTCCCATACTCTGCTGGTTATTTCATGCAATTTTCAGCTTATAAACTTCATTTGATGGAATCTTAAGCACTTTCTCCGTTTATTTTTTCTTTTTAACTAGAACTGAAAACTCATATTTTTTTATGCCAGTTGCATGACATAACTCTTAGCTCAAATCGGTATCATTTTAGCTAATTACTTGATTAAAAAGGAACTATCTTCATATTTCTGCTTAATTTTTGTTTTCGAAGGGTTGGAGCTGCTAGCTACTGGGGAACTCGGAGATTTGAGTAACTTTTGGTTGTAAAGAAATGTATCATAGTTTTATTGAGTGTGGTTGGTGAGAATGATTTTATCAAAAAATATATGGATGAGGAGGCAACAATGTCTATGTGGAGATTGGAAATGTTATGTTACACATGGAGGTGGTGCTGACGAGACATCGGTGGCATCCCAATTGGTTAAAAACGATGAAAATTCATTGAATGAATCTATGGTTGCTCCATATGGGGGGACGATGTTTAAGAATGGTGATGATGCATTTGAGTTTTATGGCAATTTTGCTAGAAAAAATGGGTTTCCTATTAGGAAAGAGAGGTCGAGATTGAACCTGCAGTTGGGTCTATATAAACGTGATTTTGTTTGTTATCGTTCAGGGTTTGCCCCAGAGAAACACCATAGGGAAAGGAAATCTGTGCGGTGTTGATGTGATGTGAAGATGTACTTGTCAAAGGAAGTAGTGGAAGGTGTTTCTCAATGGCTTGTTGTAAAATTTAGTGATGTTCATAATCATGAACTTCTGGAAGGTGAAAAGCCAGGCTCTTGTCCCATATAGGAAGATTCGTGAATCTGATTGTTTGGGATGAAATTGGCAACTATTAACGACAAAAGCAGAGACCAGACCATATGGTCAGGTAGACAGCTCCAATCAAAACCTGGCCATGTGGTTAGGTAGACCTTTCATAGATACTTATCCGAAAATCGATGCAAAATCTTAGGACCATTTTTGGTCAATGGAGATAAACTGTTGACCATGTGGTCAGAGATCTTTTCTAAGTCCACTGTCTAGTTGTCATTATGGAGTATATCCCCCTGACCCGACGTCTTGATTTTGACCTGGTGCATAATCCTCGAACAGGTTCCCTGCGATGTGTCCAGGGGGCACCCCTATGTAGATTCCAAGGAGATTCCTGCCACGCCAGGAACCATCGTTTTCCCGCCTGTTCCTAACTATGGCAGACCGTAAACATAAAAAATGGGCACATGACGAAGGAGACTACTTGTAAGATACAGTTTGTAAAGTCTTACTATCCACTTTCACACGGCATTGTTTTGTGTCAGAGCACCCCCTTTTGTGCGTGTACACCTTCAGGAGAAGAAGTGGCAGGGTAATGATTAAGGTAGACTCTCATTTTTAAGACTTACACATCACCCCTCTGTACACAACACTTACAAATCCCATTCTCCGATGATGATACTCACATGAGAATATGAGAATAGTTGTAAGATATGACAAACCAATCCATTGTTCGTCATCTTTTTCATCTCCATTTTATTTTTTTCACAGATACTTTTACTGTTTTCTGACTTAAGCATCCAGGTTTTTTACCGAGCAGTTGACATTGCTCTGAGCTTAGCTGTGCTTGCAAGACACAGGAAACTGGAACTTGGGTTATCTTCATTTTGTGGTGTTTGAAATCAACCTGAGAGACTTCTGGTCAGAACAACGACCAGTTAATTTCATGCATCAACACTGATCAACAGAGAGTACTATTGCTTTCAAAAGCTGGGTTTCCAATACATCTTATAGTAAAAGTGTTGGAGTTGGAAAAAGGGGTTCAAGGCGGGCAATTGCCATTTCTGGAGAGGGATGTTAGAAACTTTGTTCAGAGCCACAAAAGAGCTGTTCAAGAAAATGATGCTTTACTTAATGAGAAAAGACAGAATGACACATTGGAACTACTAGATGCCTGAAAGGCTTCAGAAGGGGCAGATGAAAACTTTGTTTATGGTTTTAGTGCGGATGAGAATAATAAGGTTGAGAATATTGCATGGTTTCCCTGTTCATGCATATGCCGTGGTTGGTGATTTGGTTTATTTCGACTCAACTTATCGGTCAATAACTTATGGTATGATTTTTGGAGCATGGCTTGGGATTGACAGCAATGAAAGAATAATATTTTTTGGCTGTGTTCTTTTGCAGGATGAAATGCTTTGTTCCATTGCTTGGGCATTGCAGGTCTACTGCTAGTTCTTTTTATTGAGTTTCAATACGTCTTCATATATCTTCGAATTATGTGATTCTTTATCTTGGCTTTTGGGCACAGACATTTGTTTGTTTTATGAAAGGAAGTTGTCCACAAACAATTATAACTGATCTTGATCCGGGGATTAGAGATGCTATAAGAAGCCCATTGCCAAACACTAGACATGTTCTCTCTGTATGCAATATTCTCCCCAAGTTATCTGGATAGTTCTCTCTGTCACTGGGATTGCAGTTTTAGAATTCAAATCAGAGTTTGAAGCGTTATGCCATGTGGAGAGCACAGAAGATTTTGAACTTCGATGGAGTCAAATATTTTCCGTGTTTGGACTTGGTTTAGATAAGCACATTGCTTTACTTTATTCTATCCGGATGTCTTGGGCACCATCCTACACAAGAGATTATTTTCTTACTTGGATGACAACTGCCTATTCAAAGACTATAGATGATTTCTTGAAAGGAATCTTCACTGCTCAAACATGTTCGAGTTGCTTTTTTGAGGAGGTATGTTAATTAAGTTTATTACCATATAATGCTTGATCTGATTTTGAGGTGTCAGTTGTTTATAGTTTTGTTTGGAACTCTTGCATATTGGTCTCTCTGCCAATCTACAAAATCAGCCATGTCTAGAAATGCAGTAGATGAATATGAAAACGTACATGCCTATTGAAGAGCAAGCTTGTAGGACGCTTACTCCTTTTGCCTTCAATGCTTTTCAATGTGAATTGGTGCTTGCTATGCAGTACGCTGCATCCAATTTCATAAATGGGTCATATCTTGTACAACATTTCAAGAAGATGGATGGAGAATGTCTTCTTGTATGGATACCAGAAGATGAACATTGTCACTGTTCCTGTAAGGAATCTGAGTCTTGAGGAACATTATGCAGACATGCTTTTCGTGTGTTCATTGCAAAGAACTACTTTCAACTTCATGAAAAATATTTGTTAAGTAGATGGCGGCAACAAGGCCCTATAATCTTTTTCTATGATCATGATACTCAACATAACAATGATGAATGGCTTCAAGAGTTTCGCTCACTTACTGAAACTCTATTTGTATAATCATCAATTACAAAAGAGAGATCTGATTATATTTTTAAAGAACTAACAAAAGTTCTTACAAGGGTTCTTAACGGGGTTAGAGATATGCCAGAAAATGATGGAATTGCTATGGATTTTACTCTTTTGCTAACTAATTGATTATGGAGTGATCAAAACAGTATGGAAGCAAGTAAATCACTAATATTATAAAGCAATGCTGACAGAGCCTGAATGACTGTACATTCTCATTGTCAACTTACAAGCGGATAGAGGTTTATATTGAGAAGACCTAGTTTGAAGGAAGTAGCCATATAAATTCTAAGGTGTTGTACTTTGTAAATTTTAGTATATATATTTCTTCATTTCTAGTTATGTTTTCCGATCAATGAAGAGAAGTAGTGAGTTTATTTCATTATGATCTCATTTAACTTTACTAGCTTTGATTAAGTTCTTGTGTAACGTTGTGAAGTATAATAATGACTTTTCATGAAACACTTCATTCACAAATCCTCTCTCATCATGTTAGTTGTAGAGGAGAACCTAAATATTGTGGTCCAAAAATTGGTTTGTGTAAAAGAATGTTCAAAAGTAATAATATTTTGCTCTTTTTTCAACCACTGGTGGATTCTTGGATGAAGTCACTGCTAGATTTTTTGTTCTAAAATGAACCTATTGGAGATTCTGATTGTTTCCCTGGTAAATTATATTGTTCTTGCTATGTGTTGACATTGATTATACAGTAAATCCCTTTATTATGTTCTGAAATCAAACTTTTATTTTGCATAGCAGATTGTGGCTACTGTTTCTATTAAAACTCAATACAGATTTCAATTTGTTGCAATAATTGATGGTATAGTTGTGGCTATAATGAATCTCAAGGAAACATGTGGAGGATTATCTTTTCTGAATTCCCCTCAATATTTCCAATAACAAATTTGTATCCGTTGTGGTTCAAACCTTTTGCTTCAATTATGGAATTTTTATGGATTGATCTTCGACTAGTGTTCTTGTGGTGATGAGTAGCAAACTGTAAAATATTCTTGCACATATAAGAAAAATAAATTCTTAGGAAAACATTAGCCAGTCAAGTTTTTTATGATATGTGTATTCATCATTTTACAGGTTTTATTCCAAATGAGCTATAGGAAATTGGTGGATCGACAACTTGGCGTTTGACTTGGTAACGGCGATTATCATTACTCCGAAGTTTATGTTTTCATACTTGTTAAAATTTTGGCACCTATGCCATTGAGCATGAATTATGCATCTGCAGGAATGATCGATCGAATGGAAGCAAGGTATGCAAGGTGTACAAAAAACACCACTGTCATCTCCCAGTCAAGCAAGTGCTTAGCTTTCATCCACCTGAATGATTTTTGCAGTCCTCAAGTTTTTGTTTCCTTTCTTGACCCACATTTGCATGCCATCATATGAGACACCCAAGTTTCCTTGAAATTGTGCTGATATTTTTACTATAAGAATTACACTTAACTTTTTCATGGTAGAACATTATTCTTTTTAAGTGATTGTTAAAACTTTTCCATAGTTGAATTATTGACAACGATTTGATTGTCACCATTTGCAGACAGGCTGGATTTCGTTTCTCCAACTTGCGATGCTTGCCTTTCTAGATTTCTCCCCCCATACTCTTTTCAGGTATGAATCAATTTAATATGATTCGCTCTTTCATTATTCATTCAGAAAAGGGTCACTCTTCAGGAAATGAACATGACCACAACCCATGTCCCTGATATTTGCCTAAAAAATATTGGTAAAAAGAAAACAAATAATGAAAGTTCCAAAATTCTAGCCACATAAGTGTGAAGAACCTCATCTGAGTGGTCGGTTTTCGTTCTGTGCAAAGTGGTAGATGACGAATGGCAATACTTATCTGCTTTCAAGATATATCAACTTTTAGAACTGCATTATGCTACTATAATTGATATTCTTGAATCTTTTCGGTTTCATGATCATGTATATAATTCTTAAACAAGCTTTTTTCCAGGGCCTAAACTTAAGAAACATTATATGGAAAGATCACTGAGAAAAAGCTTCTTGGTTTCCATAAAAGATCACTGAGAAGAAGCAAATTTGCTGCTTTTGTGAATTGCATTATGAGCAAAAGTTTGTGGTGTTCGTGATACGTTGTTGTTTTACTGCAAGGAAATGGAAAAGAGTGGAAGGTTGGGTGAGGATTGGGGATGTATTAAAGCTGGTTTAAGTGCTTAATCATGTGATTATGATATAATCCTGCTCCTGGAAATTTGCATTGTGCTTTACAATCTGGTTCTCTTTTATCATTTCCTATGCATTCGTATCTTTTGGTGGGTCAAACAAAATCATTTATTTATTTATTTGCTTCCTGACCTCAGATTAAGATTGATTCTTATTAATTATCATATCTTTGAAAATTGGTCACCATTTCTACAGTATTAATTTGTATCAATTTAGTGCATATAATAATAATATAATATATTTTAACGTCAAACTCAATCCTTTTAATATTCATGTTAAAAATTAAAATATTAATTCAATATTATTATTATTAGATGCCTTAGACTGATAATAATGATATCATTTATTTAATATTTTTTTATTTTTAATATATTTTTTAAAAATAAATTAGAACTTGAAATAATATTAATTGTATTGTATTTATATCATCTACTTTATAATTATATCATTTTCAGTTAATCTAAACACTATACTTTTGTGACAATTTCATATTAATTATACC
This sequence comes from Trichilia minutiflora, assembly GCA_035590515.1. NCBI lineage: Eukaryota > Viridiplantae > Streptophyta > Magnoliopsida > Sapindales > Meliaceae > Trichilia > Trichilia minutiflora. The sequence goes on along the minus strand of JAVXUL010000007.1, from coordinate 1,706,629 downwards.
GTACTATTCAAAATGATCACCCAAAATATAGGTAACAAAACATTTGCTTATACTGTTTAAAAAAATGAATCTATTCAAGCACTATCAATCAATTCTTTGTAATATAATTAAATTGGTATCCATCAATTATTTAATATCATTTGCTTAACTAAACAACTTGTAATGTTTTTATACGTACACTCGTTCTTTCTAGTATTTTCCACAAAATTTAATTCATGAATCCCACCAAAATAATGCGCAGAATTAATCTATTCTTTCTGTTGTTCAAGAAATCAATTATGAAAACTCAATTTGCAGCAAAAAAACAGCTTACATAGAGACAACACTGAAAAGTTCTTTCAAAGTAAGCTAAAACATGATGAGGGTGTAATAAGAGAGAAGCAGATTGGCATTTGTTAGGTGTAATAATGTACATGAATGTGTATTACACTGCAATAATCTGTTGTTGAGCTTCAATCCTGATTTCTTCTTTCATTTTTCTTATAAACTCTCCGATTTTCTTGTTAGTGCTTCTGTACTCGGTTCATTTACTGCTTCTACTTCTGCAATATCATCTTCTTGTGTTACTAGAGATTCGTTATCTTCTTCTTCTTTTTCAGCTTCCTCCCTGAATTTCTTCTGCTTGATGTGGTGCAACATCATGAACTTTCTCTTCAACTACGTTATCAACTGATCATGAACTGTTGGAAAATTATTCTCAGAAAATTAACAAAAGAGATTTTAAACAACTAAATAACAAGACAAAAATAACAAAATACCAATACTTATGTAGTTCGATCAAAATGACCTACGTCCACGGACGAAGGTGAGCAAAATATTTTATTATCTCAAAACAGATTTAGGAGAGTACTCATAAACTTACAAATAAAAGAGAGTACAAAATTTTAAACTAAAAAAGGCCCGAATTAATTTCAAGGATCCAAATGACTTATAGGCCTAATTTTACAAAAGACCCAAAGCCCAAATGCTCTCAATTATTTCACTCTTCTTAGAACCCAACATACCCCTCTTATTTGTAGTTTAAAGGAGGGGAATAGGATATTTAATTAGTCAATGTGGGATGGATACAAGGCACCAATCCCAACAAATCTCCACCTTGGCTTACATCCGACACACAAGAGAGAAAAAAAAATATGGTTCAAAAATTTTGCTTCACCTTCTTCATTAAAGCCCCAACGGGCTTAAGCTACAATCAATAACACCAATCAAGCTCAAGCACTGCTTGAACTTGTAAACTGGAAGAGGTTCAACTATGTCAGCAGGATTGTCCTTGGTACTAATCTTTCGAACAACAATTTTTTCTTCAACTATGATATCCCGGATAAAATAAAATTTCACGTCAATATGTTTTGTCCTCTCATGATACATCTGATCTTTAGTCAAGTGAATAGCACTCTGACTGTTACAATGAACTGTAGTAACACCTTGATGTAAACTGAATTCGCCAAACAAACCCTTTAGCCATAAGGCTTCCTTGATTGCTTCAGTCACTGCCATATATTCTGCTTCTGTAGTTGATAAAGCTACAACATGTTGCAAAGTAGCTTTCCAACTAACTACACATCCACCAACGCAAAATATATAGCCTGTAGTTGATATTCTTTTATCAAGATCTCCAGCATAATCACAATCCACAAAACCAATCAAAGTGTTACTATTTCTTCCAAACTCCAAACAAGTGTTTGAAGTGCCACGCAAGTATCTGAGAATCCACTTCACGACTTACCAGTGTTCTTTTCCTGGATTAGACATATATCTGCTAACAACACTAACTGCTTGTAAAATATCAAGATGTGTACAAATCATAGGATACATAATATTGTCGATTGCACTTGAATATGATACATGTGCCATATAATCTGAGCAACTGATAATCTGAATTGGTTAGCAAGAGGAGTACTAACAGCTTTTGCATTCTTCATACCAAACCTTTCCAAAATCTTTTCAAGGTAGTTTTTCTGTGATAAATACAATCTTCTACCTTTTCAATCTCTCTTAATTTTCATACCAAGAATTTTCTTAACTACTACTAAATCTTTCATCTTAAATTCATTATTGAACTGAGTCTTCAAAATTTGAATTTATTTCGGATTCTTGACAGTAATGAGCATGTCATCAACATAAAATAATAGATAAATGAAATAATCATCTTTTAATTTTTGAAAGTAAACACAGCTAACATATATACTTTGTGAATAACCATGACTCAATAAAAAGGAATTAAATCTTTTATACCATTGTCTCGAAGATTGTTTTAGCCCGTATAGAGATTTCTTCAATAAGCAAAAATAGACTTCTTTTTTTTTTTAACTTCAAAACCCTCAGATTGCTTCATATAAATTTGTTCCTCGAGATCACCATATAAAAAAGCTGTCTTAACATCAAGTTGTTCTAATTCCAAATCATACATGGCCACCAAAGCAAGCAAAATACGAACAGAGTTGTACTTAACTACAGGTAAAAAAAATCATTAAAATCAATACCCTGTATCTGACTGTAGCCCTTTGC
>JAVXUL010000007.1:1667218-1693195 GCA_035590515.1 Trichilia minutiflora | reverse complement strand
ACTTTTAATTACGTTGAGGTCCCTGCGTTTACGACCCCAAAACTCTATCTTAACCAATCAAATTCTCAATCTAAGTTACGAAAACACGCTCACACGCACACAGGGTATGAGATGGATGCAAATGCATGAACAGGAAAAATATAAAATGACCGTTATGCCCTTAGGATCTAAGCACGGGGCTTCACATAACATGTAATTCTTTTCTTATAAAACATGTAACATACATAAAATATAAAGAGTTTAATTTCAAAACTTATAAAATTTTAGTATCCACTTCCATATAAAACAGATTGAACATATTATTTAAGCATAGATTTTGAAACAAAAATCTAGTCATATCTACTCATTATTGTAGGGAGAGTTCACACTCCCTAATATTTGCTATGCATTTCTTATCTCGCAAGTTTGATAGCTAACGTTATATGTATTGTCATTTATATCAATCTCTATTCCATAAAGCATGATAATATAACTCAATGTATAGATAGCATACTAATTTTGAATTTTTGTTTAATCTCATCTATGCATCATATTCAATCTATATTTTGGTCAATTAACTGATCCTTAACAATTAACTCTCATAACCAAGTTACAACAACAATTGAACACATTTAAACCAATCTAGTTCACCAAATTTATTTTTCTCTTAATCCTTAATAAATACTTTCAATTTTTCATCAATTTATCATCAAATGACTAAAATGAGCATAAATATTCATTACTCTATCAATCGATTACTAACATGCAAAATTTCTAAAGCCCGAGCATAAACAGTAAACCCTTGTAATGAACAATAACTCATATTCAAAATTTTGATCAAATTACGAAATCAAAGTTATAATAAAGTTGAGAATCTTACTAGAGGGTTAATTTAACCCTTGAAAGCTTTATTCATTGTCAATCGATGAAATTTATTTTTGATAAATATTAACACTTATGTGCTCCCACTTCAAGGTTGTTTTCGACAAAATGAAATGTGTAGGAGGTTGAGGGTGTTGCATACAAGTGTTTGATAGTAAGAAATGAAAGATTAATTGATGAAATAGAAGAGAAATTAAAGGAAATTGAAAATAAAAGGCATTATTCTTCCAAACCCTTAGAATCCAATCTCATCTGTGGAAAAAGGAAGAAAATGAATTAAAATCACTCCTTTGATTTCATTTATAAGTAAAAAAGATAAAGAAAAGACTGAAAGAGCCTTGAAATGAAGAAAAATGCATTAAAAATGGTCAAGAAAGTCATTTATCATGCAAAGACAACCGATGTTATTTAATGACCCCAGACACCATAATCGGTGCCATGACTGGCACCAGTCATAGTAGACAAGCTAAGATCAGTGCTGATAATCAACGTTGGTCATAAGTCTTTCGTCTGGACTGGTTTAGCCCTGCCAAGACCATACTCTCCATAATACTATTATGTTCATGACTACTCTATTCTTGGCTTTGATTCTTTTTCATATGACCTCTAATATGACTTAAACTTCTTTTTTACAATCATCTCTAAGATCTATTTGAGTAAAAACAAACAGATTATCAATTAAATTTCTCAATCAAATTTATGTCAGAAGGTCGGGTGTACAATTAAGACTTTAGTGCTATTTTTCTCAAATTTAACTAATTTTAACCAAAACTTTCCAAAACACTTATAAAATATCAATACAGACTTATTTTACTAATAATAGCATCCGAACATGTATTTTTATTAAAAATAATGAAACTACCCTTCTTGGGTAAAATAACCAAATAACCACTATAACATGTGAGGTATTATATTCTTCCCAGTTATAAAAGATTCGTCCACAAATCTTAATTAAAATTAAAAGTCCAAAAATCATACTAAAGTTCATAACATTCTGAAATGATACTTGCTAACTTATCACATTCCAAATTTAGATACCATATTTATTGACAGAAATCATATAACATTCTGAAATAATTTAGAAAACTATAATCTCAAAACATCTTTGGTCCATCTCCTCCTTAATAGTAATATACTCAATGTTCAATTATGCATGCACCTAATACTCAAGGTTCAACCATACTCAACACCTCGCATACCAAATCTAATGATGTCCATATAACTATGAAGAATCTACCTCTATTTTACAACTCTATAGTACTCTAACAAGTTATATCTGAATATGAAGAATCTAAAATTCACGTAATTTGCACACCCTATACAATCACTCATGTATTCCACCAATTAAGGTCGTTCTTTCAATTACCTTACATTCTCAACTTATAAAACGAAATTCATTAATATGATATGCCACGATTATACTCTTTTCTAACTTAGAGTGCTTACCTTTACTATATCTCTTGATCTTCTTATTAGAGATATGCCTTAGAACTAATCATTTCATAAGATTTAGGAATATTACTCTTTTGTATGTATAATTTGTAGTTAGTTGTAAAGTTATTTCTGATTAACAAAATGACAATTACTTCATTTTATATTTGTTCAGTTGCTTATTTTATTTTATATTTAATGCAAAATGAGATCCTGTGATGTATTATGTATCGAGATTCTATTTACAAAATATTATAGATAATGAGTATAGAGTTTAGAATTTAAATACATTCAAATTAGTGTTCATTGAGATGATGTCATTAGGGATAAGACATTGTATGATTGGCATGTTTTGTTACTACTACTGATTAGCATTTGATATTAATAATTGGGTGATGAGTCTCATATTATAAGAACATAAATATGGGTATTACATATGAGAATGTATTACTGAATGTGACCAAACATGACAAATCATATGAGCAATTATTTACAGCCAATGATTCGTCGCACAATTGTATTGGTGTACTATTAGTTTCTGGACCTAAGGTATCATGGTTGTCCTTCGTACTAAGATATATTGTTCACTTATGTATATCGTATCAGGCTAACTATGCCTAGTGAAAGAAGTTTGATAGTAATATATTTTTATTCTATGAGGATAGATAATGATTAATATGAAATTTACTCACTTAGATATTTAAACTTGAGATCCTAGGCAGGAATATCATGTACGAGGATCAAAATTTTTGATCAGATTACACAGTTTCTAAAAATGAATTTTTCCATACGTTGATATGATTGATTTTTTGATCCTATGATTAAGTTAAGAATTTAATAACTTTATAGTCCACACTCAATCGGGGGTTGATAGTAGAAGGACTTTACTATATATAAGTATGACTATATTGGTTTATCTAAAATAATATTATCTGTGTTTTAGGGGTCATTATATCTTGCTAAAGGTCATTCATGATTATAGAGAATTTTAATTATAATGAGTTGTATCGAAGTGATACAAAAGAGTTTGTATCAACTTATATCTAGTTCAGGTGAACTCAAGGGGTCATATACATTAACCAGTAGTTGACGATAGTTAAACCAAATATCATTAAGTTAGTTAACGATATTTCGTATTTACGAAAATTAAATTGCTTTGATATGGTGATTGAAAGACAATTTTGTTCTTTAATAAAAAGAATAAATTTTTCAACAATGACATGCTAATACCCATAAGTTTGAAAATATTTTAGTATTTTTAAAATTTCGTAAATATGATTTACATATATATGGGAGACTAAAAAAGATATTTTATTACACACACACACATATATCTATATATATGTTAAAAAATCAATTTGTTTATTTATAATTGATTAAATCTTGCTATTTAATCAAATTAATCCTTGATTGACAAATGACACTATGATAAATTGTCAAGTGTCAAAATTTTATTAATTCTTATCTATCCATTTCTAAATGAATGGTTAAGATTAATTCCTAATAATTGATTAAAAATTGAATACCTATATACATACATACATACATACATACATACATATATATATATATATATATATATATATATATATTATTAATTAATTGTTATTTTAACTATTATTATTATTATTATTATTATTATTTGTAATAATAATTAATATTATTTTTCTTTTTCTTTTTATTAATTATTTCTTAGTATTGGATAATATCAATTAATTTTATAAACTATTTTTGAATGGATTTTTGAAATCCATCAATTATCATTTATCATATGTTAAGGCATTAATTGGATGATTTAAAAACATGTGATTTTATTATTTTCATTCAATCCATCCGTCCATCAAACAAGAAGAGAATTGAATTATTTTTGTTTCTTTTCTTCATGCTTTAACATCAAGAGAAGAAGAAATAAAACATATAGTTCTTTCTGCAAAAATGCGAGGGAGAAAGAAAGAAAAAGAAAAGGAAAAGAGAGAAAACAAAGAAGTAAGAAAATGATGAAATTGTTTTCATAGCTTTCACATACATCTTTTGTTTCATATTATCAAAGATAAATTTTTCTAAGTGCAGAAAAATCATAGTTGGTTTATTGAAATTAATAAACCTTGGTTCAAATATTCTAACACATATACCGAAATCATTGTCATCAATCCGATGTGTAGATACTCTTGGAGGCTAATTAGAGATGATTAGTTAACCGGGTATCAACTTTTATTTGTATAAACTCTAAACCCTAATTGATTATTTGTTTTAAAATTTTTAAATCATTAAAGGTTACATATATTTTGATTTTGATCTTATGGTAATTTTCCCCGTGAACTCATTATTAGCCATGTTTTCCTGATGAGGATTCAATAGTCCCAACTACTATGTTCTCCTCATGTCTAATTACTCAACGTTTTTCCTAAAATAACATAATTGGAAATTCGTACTTCCTTGGATTTCTAGTATCCTCTCATATTTCTTATGGATTCATTGATAATGAACTTATCTTGTTCATCCTAGGAATTGCCTCTCTTCTTTGTATAGATAGATATACAGAGTCATAAATGTATGTTCTATATCATTGTATGTATAGGATTCATAAAACTGTCTAGCCTTATTTCTCTTTCTTTTAATTTGTCCGAGTTTCAGTCTCTCTTTTGTACTTATTTTCCCTATCTTATCTTATTCTATCAGTTCATACTTCTTGCCTTGTTCCTTTCCAACTCTTACTATGTTCCTGTTCCTTTCTTTCTCGAGGTTTACTTATGTTACCTGACTTGCTCGTTTTCCTTGACCTACCTATTTTACTTAGCTTTACTGGCTTTCTGTTATATTCCTCAACTGTCTCGAGTTCTCACTTTACTTCACATATTCGTCATAACCATGTTTGTCTAATCATCAGGTATATATAACCATCCTCATAATCCTTTCCACATCGACATAAACTGAAGTGCATAATAATGCTATTCTTACAACGTATCGACGTTATCCTTATCTAATGTTCATACTCATCATTAGATTATTCCTTACTAACTCGATTTTTCTTAATCTTGCTAGCTATTCTAACTTAGATTCTAACAATCCAAAAGGATTAGCGAGGGGTTTCCTTCCATCTCTGGTATTCTAACTCAATATCAAAATTCCAAGAAACCCTCTAACACATAAGCATATTCAGATTTATCACTCAACTTTCCTCATTTACTCTTGTTATTCAATAGTGAATCCACTATTCAATTTAATTTAAGACATGAATTGCTCGTATAATACTATCTTAGCTAAAACTCTTACAATAATCATTATTGTATCTATTGCTTGACATGTCACTATAGAGTTCTTAACTATCTATGTGTTTTCTAATACCATGGTTATCATTTATCCTTATCAGTCAGGCATATAAAACTATGATAATCATCTTAACTCTAAGCTTGCTTTTCTCTTACTCTTGAGATGGAGGCATGACTATCTATGATTAGAATTGAGTAATAGGATTAAACTATAAGCATAGTCCTATATATTTAACAAAGAATTTGAAGACAAACCACATAGAGCAAATATCGTAGGGACAGTTCCTAGTACGTCAGTATCCTACACATATCGTATACCTAGCACCTTACTTGTGCAATCACTGACCTCTAGATCATGCTCTGATACCATCTCTGTCACACCTCAAATTTTTAGAGTTTGATCGATAGCGGATGATGCTAACCCTATCTCTCTAACTTTCTGACTGACATTATAATCGATAGATACTATGGCTCTCACAACCTATTATATACAAATTTAAAACATGCATATAGAACTTGAACCTATTCAATAAATTATATACTACATAGTAATAGACTCAATCCAGTATGAACTAAACAATGGGGCTTTGTGCTTGTAACATACATATACATGCACATACACATGTTTACACATTCGATTGACTACTGCATATACAAATACAAACTTGAGGCTCAGTGCCCAATATCAAGATCTAACCCTAGTGATTGCATTTCAAAATCTAACTCCACTTGGTTGTCTTTTAAACCTATTGAAAATTCTAAATGACCTACAAAACTATGAGGGGATAAGTCTTAAAGAAGATTTAGTAAGTGAATAAGAGAATAAATAACAAATAGTAAAATCATATAATCATATTCAAGTACTAAAAATATAAAATCAGAGATCACTTTCAAGTGTTGGACTTATACTAGCAAGTTTTATAGCTTCTTTAAAACATCTTTAGAGTAATAAAATAGTTTCATATGGCAACCTTGCATTTTTTTTTTAAATTCAATAATCAGAAATCCTTTAACCCTTCTTCTCACTTGTATTGGTACATGAGTATAATAGATATCATACTGTGCTTTTCAGAGAATATAAAATATATTGTACTTTTTAAGGTATGTGAAGCATATCGTACTTATCACAATACGTGAAACATATTATACTTTTCAGAGTATGTGAATTTCTTTTTTTATAGCTCTCGTCTAAGGTAATCAAAAGAAATCTCGGCCCAATCATATAATTGTAAATTCAAACAAATACATAAAGTATTAGTGTTCTTTTCTATTTAAAACATTTCATAAACATAAATGTAGCTTTTAAAATATATTTTTGAGACACACAAAGTTCATCAAGCCACTATTTGATAAATAAAATAAAAATAATAATTTTCGAAATACATTTCAATAAAATGAAAAACTATTTAAAATCTACTTATGTTTAAAGCATATTATACATATCAATATAACATTTAAAACATAAGAAAATAAGGTTATCTCTACTTACGTATAAAACATATCACTAATTTCATAACTAAGGAATCTATTAAACATATTTAACATGAATTTATAAATCAATCCAAAGCCAATTAGAAAACATAATGAAAACATAAACGTTTCTACTTACGTACGATTGTAATTCACATAACATGTAATTGTTTTCTTATGAAAATGTAACATATGTAAGACATAAAGATTTTAATTTCAAAACTCATGAAATTCTAGGATCCACTCACATATAAAATAGATTAAACATATCATTTAAGCATAGCTTTTGAAACAAAAATGAAAATCTAGTCATATTCACTCACTAACATAGAAAGGGTTTCCATTCCCTAATGTCCGCAACATCGTTCGGATCCTTATCTCACAAACTCGATATCTAATGTTACACTTATTGCCATCCATATCAATCTCTATTCCATAAGGCATCGTAATATAACTCAATGTATAGATAGCATACTAATTTTGAATTTTTTAATCTCATATGTGCATCATATTCAATACATATTTTGGTTAATTAATTAATCCTCAACAATTAACTCTTATGATCAAGTTACTAACAACATTCGAATGCATTTAAACCAATCTGGTTCTCTAAATTTATAATTCTCTTAATCCTTAATACATTCTTTCTAATTCTTCATTAGTTTATCATCAAATAACTAAAATGAGAACATAAACATTTATTACTCTATCAGTTGATCACTAACATGCAAAAATTCTAAAACTTGAGCATAAATAGTAAAATTCTCGTAAGAAATAGTAACTCATATTTGAAAATTCTACCAAATTTCAAAATCTAAGTTGCAATAAAGCTGAGAATATTACCAAAAGGTCAATTTAACCTTCAAAAATTTTATTTGCTACCAATCAATGAAATTCCGTTTTGGTAAACAATAACACTTATATGATCCCACTTGTTTTGCAATCATTTTCGACAAAATAAAATGTACATGAAATAAAGGGCACAAATGTTTGGTAATAAGAAACAGAAGATCAATCGATGAAATAGAAGAGAAATTAAAGGAAATTGAAAATAGATGGCACTGTGCTTTAAAGTGCTTAGACAAAAGGAAGGAAAAGAATTAAAATCAATCCCTTGATTTCATTTATAAATAAAAAAGATAAATAAAAACTAAAAGAGCCTTGAAAATCAGGAAAAAAATGAAGAAAAAAGCATTAAAAATTGTCAAGAAAGTCATTTCCCATGCAAAGAATGACAATTGACACTGTTTAATGATCTAGGGCAAACTGGCACCATGACAAGTGCCATGAGTGCCAGTCATTTTAGATAGGCCAAGACTGGTGCTGATAACCGGTGCTGGTCATAGGGCTTTGGTTTGGGCCAGTTTGGGCCTACAAAGCCTATAATCTCCACAATGCCATCTTATGTACAACTGCTCTATTCTTAACTTCAATTCTCTCTTATATGACTTATTATTTGACTTAAATTTCTTTTTCTACAATTATCTCTGAGTCCTCCTTGAGTAGGAGCAAACGGTCAATCAATTATATTTCTCGATCAATGAAATTTTACATCAGAAGGTAGAGTGCGCGGTTGAGACCTTAATGTCATTTTTCTCAGACTTAACCAATTTCATTCAAAACTTCTCAAAATATTTCTGATTTAATTAATACTAGCAGTTAAACATATATTTTTTTTATAATAACGAAACTACCTTTTTTAGAAAAAATGATTAAATTATTCTTCTAAAATGTGGGTCATGTTTGGAATTGAGATGTTGTAACTTTATAATTACTATAGCTCCATAGCTATTGTGAGCTAAAAATTTTAAATATAAGTTAAAAATAATTGAATCTCATTAAAAAATATTGTTATTAAATATTGAATGAAAGCCCATAACACCCGTAAATTTTGCAAACCAGCCAAAACCAAAGTAATCTCTCAAAATGAATATATAAAATAGAGATGTTGTGAATTAATTTTAATTGATAATAATTATAAGATAAATTTATTATTTATTACTTAGTTAAATAAAATCATAAAAGTACTTAAATTTATTAATTAAAAACATATACCTAGTTAAAGAGTAAATTAGTGGGAAAACTTTTGTGAAAGAATAAGACCGAAATTGTTAATTAATTATTTAAAATAGTTTAAAACTTAAGTAGTTACTTACCAACCGGCCTAACCTAAATGGATAATGACGAACGAACGGAGAGCCAGTCAATAGCTAACAATCTTGGAAGGTTGGTGGACGGTTTCAACTATGGGTCGGTAAAACAAGAACATTATTAGTTATTCCTACACATTTTATATTTATATTTTTAAAAGTTGAGATAACTATGAGCATGCAAATATTTTAATAAAACCCTTAATTCTTTAAAATAAATATTTTGAAATTTGGCCCACATAAAATTATAATATTTATATTTTGATTTCTTACTATATATAAAAATTGGCTTCGTCTCTAAATACATTCAAATAAAACCCAAATGCCTAATTTAATGGATGATATTCGCTTAAATTAAAACATATATTTTCAATTATTAAATCTATCAAATTTAATCCCTAAGACTTAAAGTTAAAAAATTATATTTATTACTGATAACTTAGCAATTATGTTTATTATTAAAATATATAAATTTTTTTTAGTTAAACTAAAAAATTTAAATACGAAAAAACCTCTCTCTCTCTTCTTCTCTCTCTCTTTTTAATATATATATATATATGTGTAGTCAAGTACATACATACTCCTACGATTTGTGCAAGTACACACTTTTAATTATATTATTTTTTAAAATACCTTAATTTGTTAGTTTAATATGAGAATTCAAACAAAAATAAAAATGATTTGAAATATTTAACTTTTTAATTAATTATGATTAAGAATACATTAATGTATGTTGATGCAAGAAAATATCACGGTAACTTTTCCTACACCATCAGGTTTTCTTCTTCTTTCCGTCCTCGAACTGGAGGCGATGATCGGGTTTATTTGTGTTTGTGACTGAACTTGGAAGAAAAACCCAAGCTACTTACGTACCCTCCTTTCTTTCCTCTTTTCTCCTCTGGTTCCTCCGTCTTTCTCTCTCTCTCTCTATTCGCCGGATCTTCGATGCTCCTCTCCCTTGATCTTATTTCGGTGGGTGGGGGGATCAAGTCACACGTAGTTCTTTGGTGGAAAAGGATAGTAATGATATATAGGAGATGGTGAATTGACAGGTTGCAATGGTCAAATGGCGACCCTAGGGACACGCGTTGTTGCATGGCTGATGTGCCCAGGGTGACCTGTCATAAGGTTAGAGGGCGCGGGAAACTGCGGCGCTGTTCCTTCTGTTCTTTGCCACGTCATCCCCGAGCTCCGCTCCCGACCCTAAGGGTGCATGTAATTGAAAGCTCTAACCCTTGTACAAGTTGATGGAGAACGTCTTCGATGACTAGCTTCCGACTGTTCATCTCGGTTGTAGCACCCGAGGCGAATAGACTGTCTTACTATTGGCCTGACTATTCTCCCAAAACGATACCGCATAATGAAACTCGCTGGATATGTGCATATAATGGGCCTGAACAGGGGCGTAAAGATAGGCTTAAATCACTAGATTAGGCCTCAGTAAAATCCCCTAATAATAATAATAATTTAGTCTAACAAAAAATAAAGTATCTCATGAAATATCTATATATTAGACCATTGTATTAAAGAGTTGTTTGGTTTAAATAAATTTAACATATTAAAAAGATTAAATACAGCATAATTATTAATTATTTCACATAAATATAATATAATTATTATTCTAATAAATTTTTTTAAATATAAATTTATTTAATTACATCGAATTTATATTAAATAATTATATTATGATTCAAATTATTACTCTTAAATAAAAAAAATAATTAAAATTCTTTTCACATTATCTAATAATAAAATTTATTATGTATATTATTTGAAATTTGATATAATTATTTTTAAATAGAAGTACAAAATATAAATAAGGTAATAACATTTATTTTTTTTAAATAGATAAATAAAAGACAATAATTTAATAAATAAAAATAATTAACAAAAATCTATCTTGCAAAATCATGCTATAAATGCCACAGGAATCAAAATGGTAATTTCAACTAGTGATTGATTCCGCCGAAGAACTCTAAATATGCCACGTGTCTGATTTAACCTTTTGACTAATTTTAGGGTTCATGTTGCTTTTCACACGCAAGATTATCCTCATAAAACACTCAAATTGACAAAATTCCCTTTTTACCCTTGCTTTAGTCTTTTCCTTGTCCTCCACTTTCTTCATTGCCTCTTTTGGCCTGCTTTGGTGCTTCTCTTTGAACTCTCAATGTAACGTTCGTTTCTTGAGAAATTCTGTTTGCAGAAGCGTTTGAGTTTGTCTTCATTATCGTTAACACCATCTGGTTTTTTCAGTTTTGACCCTTAACTCCTTTGTTCTTGGTCTTGGTGTTTGAAATTAAGCTAGGCCAAGGTCTCGTTTTTATTTTTTATTTGTGTTTTCTACTTGATTTTTGGTTTTAAAATCAAAACTATTGTCTCTTTTGGCTTGTTTTCAGCTCTGGGCGGCGGATCATATGAAAGGAAAGCCGGGGTAAGTTTACTTTATTGGCTTTTCTCTAATCGGGCTATCTATATATTAAATTCCATGGTTTTCTTTTGTTTATTTAGATTTTTAGTGTTATGTTAGGGTTTCTTGAACTGGTTATGATTGCTTTTATTTTTTCGTGACTGAGTTAGTTTTGTTTGCTACATAAACTTATTTCTTGAATTTTTGGGTTTGCTTTCAGCGAATGTAGTAAAAGGTGTTATTTTTGAACAATTTGTGGGCCATTTTATTATCAAAATGAGTACAAATAACCAAGGTTTTGTGTGCTGGGAAGAGCACATTATATGCCATGAGCGCGGTAGCCGAGTGGTTCACTTTTACTTGAAGGATACATTGGGGGATTCAGTGCTTGCTGTCGTGGGCACTGAGAGGAGTATAAGGCACATGATGTATGTTGTTTCAGACGAGTTCTTGCATGATTATGGATCAGAAGCATTCATCAAGAACACATCCACAAAATGGCGAGCAAGACGAGAAGTTGTAGACTGGTTGACGTCCATAGTGTCAAAGTGTCGGACGCCGGTTGATTTTTCAAGTATGTACTGTGTGCATTTGCAAGTTCTAATATTCTTCTTTTTGAATATTTGTGTAAGACTTTATATTGTGTGAAATTGTTGGATGACCATTCTTTGTTGTTATAGAATTCAAACTTACAATGAAATTTCATATGTATGATTGATTTTATGTGGTAGAAGATAGGCACGCTAGCTACTGTTTTTAGGATTATGAATTTCATGCAAGGCTGTGTGTAACTAAAGAGGAGCATCGGTTCCATTCATTAAATTAGATCTAATATTTATGAAACCTGGTAGATTTTGAGAGTTTGTCAATTCTGCTGAATATTTCATATTTCCGTATAAGATTTTTAATTATTTAGGTTTTTGGATATTGTAGGATGACTTACATGGCTTTTAATTATATTATCGAAACTTGCTAGATTAATGAAGGGTTATTCCTCTAAAAATCATTTAAAAGATGCTTGTGAAATGGAAGAGGATCAGTCGTTGGGAGATCAGTTTCAAGAATATTAATTGCAAGCAAATCATATTATTCATGGTTACTGTTCTCTAGGTATAAGAAATATAACACATTTGCTAATTTATCTAGATTAAACCATTTGGTGTCTTATTGACTTTCTCTTATAGGAGTAATGGCACACTCGCTTTTATGCATTTCTTCTTGTATAAGTTTCAGTTGTTTGGTTTTTGTAAAGACATTCTGAAAAAGCCGCTTGAAGGTTGGCTGCTTGTTGCATGCTGTATTCATTTCTTGTGTCACAATACTGCCCTTGCCCATGATTACTGGAAAAGCATGCACTCCTTTGATCCCTAAATGACATCTTAATGTTTAGTGTTCTCTGCTTTTGTCGTTTCTAAAACCTGTACAATCACCTATCATGATTTTAACTTTTGGAGCTATATGTGGTCTTATTATCACATCTGTCATGCTGAAGAAATTATATTTGTAATCATAGACGGACGCTTGATAGCTTTATGAATTTACCTTACTGACCTTGGCTTTCCACTGTTGCATTAAATTTCTTTGAGTGAGACTAATATTTTGATAACAGATTTGCAGGTGAATGATTCAAGACAAGATTTTGGACCTCTTGATTATCTTACAAATGGACTAAACTATTTACGAGATAAAATGGTATCTTTCATCCGTAGTTTCATATGCTTTATGGATGTTGATATATTTATTATTTCTAGATCTGAAATTTCATTGCCAATGCAGGTAATGAGGAAATTGAAAGCCCAAAATTCAGACATTGAGTGGTCTGGTGTTTCTTGGAATTGTGCCAAACAGCTTACACACTACCCTTCCTTTTGCAGGAATGGAACTACCATAGCTGTAAGAGTCAACACGTTAAACCATTATTTCTATATTTAGCAGCGAACATTTACCTATTGTTGTTACTTTTCTGTTAGCATCTGATCACTTCCGTTTTTTGTTTATTTATCCCCTGATATCCGTCCAGGTTCATTCCTTTGTATTTATTATGGCCGAAGAAGAAAGTCACTACCTTGGATATTTGGAAGATATGTACGAGGATAAGAAGGGGCAGAAGAAGGTAAAAGTGCGATGGTTTCATCACTACAAGGAAGTCCAGGGTGTATTTCCTGATGTGAATCCACATCCTAGAGAAGTTTTCATTACAGCTCACATCCAAGTAATTAGTGCCGAGTGTGTTGATGGTCTGGCAACTGTCCTGACCCCGCGTCATTATGAGAAATGTGTGACCATTGTTCCTGACACGTCACCCTCCAGCATCCATATGTGCTTTAGACAGATCAAAAATAATAAAGTCAAACCCTTTACTCTTACGAAATTGCGAGGGTACTCTAGTCAAGCAATCATCTCTGATTTAGATGACCCTCCTGTCTCCAAGCAAAAGGTCAAGCGCAATAAGCTGAACGATGAAGATGAGAAACAATTGACCCTGGACAATCCCGCAAGAGTGAGTGTTAAGAGAAGTCGAACTTGCAAAGGACAAGGACTTGATGGTGGTTTTGGTGTGAAAACTTCGTCTCCTGCAGATCTGACTACCAATCATGAACCTAAATTACCAAAATTGAAGTTACGGTTGTCGAGGAAAACTATGGGCATTAAGGTGGTTATACCGCAGTCACCAGCACCTTTCAAAGTGGATGAGAAAATAGAGCTGCTCTGTCAAGACAGTGGCATTCGAGGTTGCTGGTTCAGGTGTAAGATCTTGCGAGCATCTCCAAAGTTTCTGAAAGTAAAATATGATGACGTGGAGGATGCTGATGGTTCTGGAAATCTAGAGGTATGCAAATTCTGCGGGAATTTTAATTTTGAAAATTATCCAAGAATGCACTGAAACTTCTGTTCTACATTCTTTCTAAGCAGCCTGGATATGTCCCTGAATATAGAACATGTCCAATCTAAAGACTTATCCAGTAATTTTCAACTTTTGCATTACTGTGTAGGAATGGGTTACTGCATCTAAAGTGGCAGCTCCTGATAAACTGGGGATTAGATGCCCAGGTCGCCTGACAATCCGGCCATGTCCTCCTGAAGATGCTACAGGCTTTAGTTTTCAAGTTGGAGCACCAGTTGATGCATGGTGGAGCGATGGATGGTGGGAAGGTGTTTTAATTGGTGTCACTATTGCTGGAAATG
Organism: Trichilia minutiflora; assembly: GCA_035590515.1. NCBI lineage: Eukaryota > Viridiplantae > Streptophyta > Magnoliopsida > Sapindales > Meliaceae > Trichilia > Trichilia minutiflora. The sequence continues at coordinate 1,678,418 of JAVXUL010000007.1, read as the reverse complement.
ATATGATTGATGTTTACCTACCTGGTATGCTCTGATGCATTGCATTGTCCTATGCTTTTTTGTCATTATAGTAAATGATTTGATTCTCTCTGTGATCTTGTTAGATGAAGATAAGTTGCTGAACATGCAGCGACAAAATATAAGGACTTCCAAAGATTGGGTTGGCAAAAAATGGGTTGATGTGATGGGAAATTCTGATATACTCTCCTACATTTCTACGAACATCAGACCTGACTCAAAGCTTTCAATGCTCATTCCTATTATAGAAGCGCCGGGTAGTAGTAATACTACATCTCCTGAGCAGGAAGTCAATGCAGCCGCCAAAGGCAAACCTTTTGACGAAGGTAAGCAACAATTAACTGGCTTAGTCATGACTGATGACGGGAGAAAGCTACCTCATCACAATGATGAAAATGAAATCATCAATCACAGAGAAGAAGATGACAACAAGGATGCTAATGATAACAATAACAATAACAACAACAATAACAACAGGGATCCTAACAACAAATCTGAGTTGGTCTCAGAAAACAACATCGAATCGGCCAATCAGAGGACATTCGAAATGGCAGAAATGAATGTAGCTGAAGCGGAGAAATTTTGACTTGCAAATGGTAAATGGTAGTTCTGTTGTTTCTGTATATAAACGTAGAGCAGAGTTGGTATGGTGATACTCAAGAGGAGAATCCCCAAGTTTCTAACCTCTGGAAAATGGCAGATGTATAGCAGCAGTATAGAATTGGCGTGAAACTCGGAAAGTTTTAGGTTGAAAGCAGGGTTATAGAAGTAAACTAAGGTGTGCTTTTGCACCCAAAGTAGGTATGCCTGAAGACTTTTACTGTTATCCTTTTGCATTTTATAGGCATATACCTTTACATAAGAAGTTTCAGATTCTAACTGTAAAGGGTTGTTATATGAAGTGACTTTTGGTGGTTAAAAAAATCAAATAATGTACTTTATTCCTCTCAGTGGTTTCATTTGTACCATTAAGATTCGAGGAATTATCACTTATACCCATTAAGATTCGAGGAATTATCACTTATACCCATTAAGATTCGAGGAATTATTAACTAGATGCTAAATATGTATTAAGCATGTACCTCGCTTCTTGTTAAGGATGGCAACAGATGGGGAAGGGAGGGGATCTTCATGCCCGTCCTGTCCCTGTTTCATAGTGAGTGGAATAAGATAGGGATTTTTTGCTTTAATTTTTTTAATTTTTATTCTTGTTTTTCGTTATTTTCTATTTTATATATTAATTTGTTAATTAGTTATATTTATATTTTATTTAATTATTAATATATATATTTTGGAATCAGTGAAAAAGTCCCAATCCAACTATGTTTAAACTCCAAATGGGGATTCAACTATGTTTAAACTCAAAATGGGGCTAGTGATGTCGCAATTCAACTTGTAACTTGATCAGTGATGCGGTACTTACATAGGATAAAATCTACATATTATTCTAAGTTCTTATAAAAAAATACTCTTAAACTTAAATTTATCTCAGTTTTTTATAAAGAATATACCCTTAAACTTGAACTTAGAATTTGAAAACTAAATTCTCTTGGGTCAATAAATCACAGCTTTGATATGCATCAACTCACAAGAGTCAAAAACTATTCATATATTAATATTGAATATATTAATATATTTATAATATATATTATATATATATACACATTAAAAAAAAAAAAAATTTAAATGCTACAACACCAACTCACAAGATCTCAACCCCGTAACACAGGACCACAACAAAAGAGCACAAATTTTGTGTTCTTACCAAATCAAAAATCATCAAATCCCAAACTCCAACACTTACGAAAACATCAACATTAGACCGAAAACTAAATCTATGACTTCAATATCTAAAATTTAAAAATATTTGGAATTTGTTGGGTGTTTGTAGTTTTGGGTTTCTGGTTTGTTTTTGAGTTTTTCTTAGAAAAAGATTTGACTTTTGACATTTAGTTTGTTTTTAATTTATATATATATATATATATTATTGCATATAAATAATATATATTATATTTATTTTTATAAATAAACTACTATATAATTCATATTCATACATTTTAACCTATTTAAAATTTAGATTTTTCAGGCATTCATTAAAAGAAACAAAAGCTACCTAAATAAAAAATAAATAAATAAAAAACAATCATTAATCTCATTTATTCGTAGAATTAATTGCTCAAGATTAGCCATGTGGTATAATTTTATTCATTAAATGTTTTAATCACCATGAGTATCTATACTATTGAGTTAACAATGTCAACAATAAAACGAAAAAAATAATAGTTTAATTTATAAATCTCATCTCTATATCCGCCTCCATCATCTGCTTAACGTGGTTCTCATCAAAGTAAATTATGAGAATAATGTATTCATCATGACTATCAACGCCAAGTCTCCATTCTCCTCTTTATTTTTTTTGAAGATGAAACTAGCGTAAGATATTTTTTTACAGTGGGGACCTGCGTGAAAAAATTTTTCAACCTATACTTTTATTTCTTGTTTCACAAAACCTAAGGGACCATATGTTAATTACCCCGTTCATAATCCCATTAAATGCCGTGCGGCGGCATGCTAGCAATGCCAATGTACAGTGTCATATCTATGGTTGATTTCAAGTCCAATTGTTTCTCAGGAAGAACGATAGAACAAAAGTAGACGGGTAGAAAAAGAACAAAATTTTGTTCTTTTCATTTCTCGCGTGATAATACAACAGAGAATTTTACAATTTTGAACAAGAGATGATCCTGCTTGATCATGGAGGAGCGGGGCCCTTCTTCACAAGCATATCATAGACACTGTTCATTTTGCTGGGCTCAATCTTGAATAAGCGATGAGTACCAGCCTTTTTATTGACATTGCCGCTGAAGATTTTTCTTCATATAATTTCTTGCATACGAAGGTAGAGCGGTGGGGCTAGGCGGGGCTAGCCTGATGTCGCAGCACAGGCATTTCTCATGAAAAACACAAATGGACCATCACTGAATAAGATCACCGGATAGTTTAGAAAGGGTTGCCAGAAAACATAAAACAATGACATGCAGATACAGCTTCAGACAGTAATTGGTTTTCGTTAAATACCATGATGTCCAAATTGTTTGCATGACTTGAAGAAGTCTCTCCAGTAGGTGTACTTGAATCCTTGCCGACAGAATCTGAAGCCAGGAATGCGTTTGCACCACCCTGACTGCTTGGACCGGTATGGGAGCTGTCTTTTGCTCAGCAAGAAGCTTCTTCAACTTCCCTTCTCCATTTTAATTCAAGATATCTATCTACCACGGCTGATGTACAGCAACCAGGAGCACGGGCTTCCTGGATAGAAAGTAATTTTGTTTTTGCTAGATTGCAACATTTGCAGATAACTGATGAGGGGTATGAAACAAGATATAAAAGAAGATTATGAAAGCATGAATCATACCTTTAGATCTTGAATTCTTTTCAGAGTTTGGTGCTCTGCAATGACAGTCTGAAGCAAATCTTCATGCTCTTCCTTGAAATGAAAACGCATGAAGACATTGTATTGCCGACATAACACCTGCTCTTCTGGTGAAAGGTCCTTCTCAAAAGGATTTGAATATAACAAACCTCTTTCAAGTATGAAATCCTTTCTAGGCATCCAATCATCAAGCCTATTTTAACCATAAAGCAAGCAATAAGAATTATGAAACCATCTAAGTGAAGCTGGTCCAACCATGTAACAACTCAAATTATTTATTCTACACCTCTTTGAATCGATGCGCAGAACACAGAGCTTAATTTCTTGCTCTTCTCTGAGTCAGTATCTTTGAATTACATCTCAGCAAGTAGTTGTTCTGCATCACTGTCGTACTCAGGTTCAAACTCTTGTCTTTTGGGGTTATAACCACTCAATTCAACTAAAGACGGGCCATCATTAGCTGAAGAGATTGGTTTCTTCCCCTTAAAACTTCTCTCTGTTGGAGGATCTGCCACAAAATAAAGACATAATAACTAGGTACTGTGTTTACTTGTTAGCACAATAGAAACAACCATGAATTCACTACAAAACCAGCAAGCCAAGAATGCATTAATGCTCACCTGCATTTAGGCCACGGCCAGAAGGTCCAGCTTTGTAAATTTCTTCAACTCTATAAACATTAAGAAAATTAGAATAACAATTCCATTTACCAGGATCCATAAGAAGACATCAAAGATTAGCTTAATAACCATACTTGACCCTTGAAGGAGAAAACACAGATTCTTCCTTCACTGTTAGCTCCACGGCCACGCAAGATCCTACGACAGCTCTAAGCAATTGATCAAAAGAAGTTTTATCAATACAAGGCATATAATTAGATGCAAGGAGAACCATAATAAGCAATATACAAAACTTTTCTTGTCTTCCCCATGTCCTTTAGCCATAGCAAGAAGCTCCTTTTTATTTTTCCCAACAACATGGGACATGTCCCACAGAGAAAAAAGTTTGACAACTCAATTATTCATTAAGAAAAATCGCTACTAAGAAGAGAATTGACTTTGTTCAAAATGCCCTACAGGGAGAGGAAAGAATGGGGAGTTCATATAAACACTATTATAGTGCTCGATACAGTGTTCTTTGGTCTTTGTCCCCACATGTTCTGCAACTTCTGCCGAGTTTCCCAAGCCATACATTTCAATCCCCTAAAAATTACAAAACTTCAACAAAAAGAAGATTGAATACAATGCTAGTCCACAAACCAAATATTGTCTTGTAGATCAAGAAATGATACTTCCTTCAAGACATTAAGAGGGGAAAGCAAAATCAAAACACCTCTAGAAGCAACATTTCATCATCTGCATTCCATTCGGGGCATATGAGTGGGAAAGATAGATTGTCCAGTCAGCCCCCAATAGGGTAACATGAAAAAATAAGTCCATAAACAAACAATGAAGAAAATATGAAAAGATATAGAAAACAATAGCCTGAATAATACTCTATATTTTGGCATCGTGGAGTATAAATTTTGAAGGTTTCAAGTGTTCAAGCATAGTACAGTTGTCAAATATGATAAAAGAACTTTAGATAAGTGTCTTTCAAATTCACTAAACAAAAACTTTCCCGGTTTTTGAGAACCACTAATACAGGCAAAAGTTTATTTATGGTACAAATGTAAAAAACACATCTGATACGGGAAGCTCTAAAATTCAAGGAAAGCATTCATCTCACTGACCATAACCCTGTAAGGGTACTTTTGTGAGGTGGAACGTCAGCTCTGACAGTGAAGCACTCTACACACAGGTCAAAATCAGGACAAACTGCACACTTGATATGGATCTTCCCAGTCTTTGTTGCAATAATTGCAGTGGTAGAAAGCACTTTTCCTATCACTTGCTCCTGGACCTGACTGAAAGGCAAAAGTCACAGAATCAAAATGTAACAACATCAGTATCTGGAGAAAACTCTCATTCAATATGTCATTTTGCAGTGCCACGATGGTGATAAAGTACCTGCAGTGGAAGAATCTGAATTTTCGCTTGAGACATTCTTCTTTCTCCTTGATCCGCATGAAAAGAAATGATCTTTCAGATAAAAGTAAGGTATAGAATCTCCATTCACATAAAATATAGGCAAAACTTCGACCACTAGTTTGGGTATTGAGAGAATAAAGCCATAAAATCCAGCACCCACTATAAAACCATCACTTACAAAAGCAAAATATTCCTTAAATGGAATTAACTATAGGAAGTTTATACTTCAGTAGCTACTTTAAAGCATTCAGCTTCTGAACAAACATTATACATAATAAACTAACTGAAACGCAGCAACCCAGTAACACACAGAACCAACACCCAGATAAAAGTAGAACATAAATTCTTGATTAACATAGCGTACAGGATGAATTATGGTCTCTGCTATTATGGGTATTAGCAGAATAAATCCAAAAAAATCTCCAGTGTCCAACGTAAACTCACAAATGAAAAAATTTTACAATTTCTGAAAGCAAAGTATCCCATATATAGAATTAACTACAAGAAGTTTTAGACTTCAGTAGAAGCATTTCTACTTCAACGCACTCAACTTCAGAATATACATCATACAAAATAAACTAACTGAAATGCAGGAACAAAAAATGGGAAACAGGAATTCGTGAAACAAAAACAAAACATTGCAAAATAAAAGACAAAAATTTCATGAAAAACAAGAGTAAACCTTTGAGCAGGGTCCTCATCACTAGAGTGAAAGTTTCCACGAGAACGACACATAACTTTCTGGAATTGAATGAGCTCACAAGCACCTGATTATCAATAAATGCAGAAGAGCATTTGAAATGCAATGACAAGAACAAACAAGACGGTGGTATTCATAGAGTTAAAAAAGGGGGTTTAAAACCCTAAACTCCTCAGATAATCTCGAAAATTAGATAGCTTTCAAATTGGGGATAGTGGGGTTTTCTATTTTAGGGTAAGAATTAACGGGTTACTTCAAAATAAAAAATTTCTCAGATTTTTTGAACGTCTCTGAGAATTTGGATTGAGCTTTTATGGTGATAAGATACAGGGAATTAACCAAAAATAAATACTGTAAATGATATATATTAAAAAAATATCATAATAAATTTTTATTTAAAAATCACTGCACAGTTATTTTTAAACAAAAATATCCTTCTTTACTAAAATTATTTCAATCTCTGACTCTGTTCTATTCCTCTCACCATCTCTAATTTTCTTAATTCCACAAAATTTCTACAATCTTTCCTACAAATCTCATGTCCAAATCATTAAACTTATAATTTTCATATAAAAATTAATATTTTATATTTTATTATAATTTTATAAAAATTAGATATTATTTAATAATATAAAATATAATAAAATTCGAAGAATAAATTTTTAAAAATGATTTATTACTTATATTTTAGAGGATAAATAATATTATTTATGTTTTAAAGTCAATTTTAAAATATAAAATATCTCAGTTGATATTCTAAAATTGATTCTAAAATATAAATAAAATGATTTATATTTTAGAGTATGTGAAGTAATCTAATTTACACACTTTAAAGTGTATTTTAAAATATACAGTACTCAATTCATACTTTAGAGTTACACTCTAAATTTTAGAGTGTATATTGAGTACTTCACACTCTAAAATTAGTTTTATAATATGAAATAAGTCATGTCACATACTTTAAGGTATAAATAGTATTTTCATATTTTAGAGTCAATTTTAAAATATAAACTAACCTATTTTACGTTCTAAAGATATTGTTCACACTCTAAAGTCAACTTTAGAGTATGAACTGAACACTTCACACTTTAGAATTGACTCTAGAGTGTGAAATATATCACTTCATATAATTATGAGTGTGAATAGTATTATTTATATTTTATAACTAACTTTATAATATAAACTATGATACTTCATACTTTAAAGTTGGTTCTAAAGTATGAAGTGATCAATTCACACTTTAGAACCAATTATAAAGCATGAATTGTGGTACTTCACATTTTAGAATTAGCTTTAAACATGCATCAAACCACTTCACACTTTAAAGTTGGTTTTAGATTGTAAATAATCCTATTCATGCTCTAAACGTGAACAATAAATGGCTGTCAAAGTTTACTCTCCAAATCTTATTGTATTTTATACTATCAAATAATCTCTAATTCTTATAACATTATAAAATAAAAATATATAAAAACACTAACTTTTATACTAAAATTGTTAGTTCAATAATTTGGAGATGAGAGTTTTGAAAAAAATCATAGAAATTTGATGAAATTTAGAAATTAGAGGTGCTAAAAAATATAGGACAAGGGATTAAAATGATTTTGGTAAATAAGGGTATTTTGATTTAAATATAATTGTGTGAATTATATTTAAATGAAAATTTGTTATGAAATTTTTTGAATATATATCATGCACAGGGATTAATTTTTGTTAATTCCCTAACATATACTCGGAGCTGCATTGTTTAACTGTTGTTTAATTATTAACATACGAAGTAAACAAATAAAAATAAGGAGTTTATTTTCAAGGAGTGTGGTTTGATATATAAAGAAATATTAGACGATTTCTTTTATGTTAATTCTATATTTAAATTTAGGGATGTATTTTTTATAAGAATATAGGATAATTAAAAGCTTTTTAATCAAACTCTGTACTATAATATTGAGTGATTCTTAGATACGCTGAATAGTTGTATCTATCATTAATTTTGTATTCAATTAGATGTAATGGTTAATCATAGCAAAGATTAATGTTTTCTACTTTATTAAAGAAAAAAAAAGGGAAAGGAGTTATGTATGGTAATAAAATTACAAGTCAACAGCTCAACTATTTTTCCTGGTAATTGTCAAGCTGTGATTGTAAAGGGGTGTTTGGTTGGGAGGTAAATACATGTGCAAATAAACGTGCCAGCCAAAAGAATTTTCATTTTTCAAATCTTTTTGGGTCCACTTAAATAGCCGAAATTATAAAATTAGACCAAAATAATAACATTTTTTTTAATTTTTGAATTGAAACAAATCATTAATCAAATCAAATCAAGCAAGCAAATTATCACTTTTAAAGAAATTTTTATATACCAACATATTTAAAATTATAATTATTTCTTAATTTTTTAAAATGTATTTATACATTTTAAAAATTAATTTCTCTTGCATATAAACTGAATATCTTCTATATTTTGTTAGTTTCTAATAGTCTAAAACATATATAAATAAAAGTTTTCTTTCTAAAAAACTAACCTTAAAACTATGAATATCAATAACAAAACCAAGTGTAAAAATGAAACTAAATGAGGGAGTTTAAGTGTTTACTTGCTAGGTCAATTTTGTGATGAAGACAAAGCTCACAGGTGTGAGCTCTCAATACTTAAAACCTCTCTATTTGTCCTCTCATGACTGCCAACATAAGAGAAGAAGGAGAAGACCCAAAATTGCTTAATTTTCATTATTTTTCTATTTCTTTAATTCAATATTTATCTAATAAATATAATTAATTAATGGACAAGTTATGTGATACAATCAATCTCATATTATATGGGTGAGCTCAAATCAAACTTGCTTAAAATTTTGACAAAAAAAATAATATATTAAATATATATAAATATGTCAAGTGTGAAAATAATGTTCATATAAATTTTAACACTTGTCTAATTCTCTAATTATTAAAGAATTTCATATCTAAACATATTAATATATTTTTTAAATTTTTATAAATCCAAAATTATGGTATATTTACCATAATCCCCTTACTCACTATGTATGTATAAGAGAAAAATGATAATTTCTTTTTAAATTAAATACTTTAATTTAAAATTTATTATTTTCTATTAAAATCAGATTTAAATATATTTGATAATCATAATTATCAAATTTAAATATGTAATATATACATTTGTATCACATAAGGACAAAATAATCATTTTTTACTAAATTAACAATTTAATCTAGTTTTCACTATTTCATCTTAGAATCACATTCTAACATGTTTGATAATTAATATTATCATTTTGGGTCATGTAATTTGCATTAAATTACTTTATGATATCAATATATCATTTCTTTAATACTTTAAAGAATAATAAATACATATAACGATTATACGTATTTATTTTACCATTTTTTGTTATCATAAGGTCGCTAGCCCTCTCTCGATAACATTTTATCTTCTCCTCTTTTATGGAAAGTATCAGAGAATTGGGTGGACCGTAAAGGTTTATCGTGACTCAATCGTGAGTAAATGTCAAACACTTTGACTCCGAACAATTCAGTCTCGAACATTTTGATATCCATCGATGATGGTTAGTGTCTAGCTACGCGTCATAGTCCCTAAGTCACAATGAAGAAGTTTCTTTATCAAACCTCCAGTGATTGCATGTAACGTGTGGGTCATATCCCTCCGTTGTCATATCTTGATCGAGTAAGGGTTCATGGTCTGTCAAAACCCTAATCTCGATATCTATACGAATCGTCGATCTATATCATGATTGCTCTGGCCAGAGATTTAAATTCGGACATCATATCGACATTCGTTTAGGAACTCCACTTGGATAGAGTCAACGAAAACTCTCAGTCCATAGCGTTGAGTCAATGGATCCCATCTTGACTGTCAATCGAACACCTATATAAATAAAGCATACCCAAACCAGCTTCTTGTATAAGATGTGATTAGCCCTACATGTATACACCATATGAAATATACCCATCCATACAGAGTCCGATTCTAAATGTCTCAGGTTCAAGGATTATATCGCATACTATTGCAATCTATTGACAAATCATTGACTACATGTATACCATGTGATTTGTCAATATATAGCCCTATTCGATAAATAGTTCACTAACTATAAATCCATACTAATATGCTTATAACAATATCCATATTGTCAACCTACATATATTATCATATAATATCATTAGGTGGTAACTAGTATACTTACTATGTGATATAGTTGCCCAATCTATATCACGTACTTAAGGAACAATTTGATAATTTCATTTAATAATCAAACAAAAATATCTGGACAATTCACATACATTCTTTATATATGAGCATGTTAATATAGAGAAAATAGCTAATGTACGTGAATAAATAACAATTCTTTCATTACTAATCAAAATTATATATAAGATTACTAGCCTTGAAACCGATAACACGAATGATTTCTAGGACATACACTAATAATCTCCCTCTTGCACTAAAGTCATTTGCTGTGGTACAGTATACCCATCTTCCCAAGATGCAGGTCCAGCTATTTCAATGTCATCACTTTAGTTAGTGGGTGAGTAACAAAATACTAATCACATTTTCTATATTAATGTCTTTTCAGCTCCAACGAGTTTTCTCAAAAATGATACTTGTACTGAATATGCTTAGACTTTTGGTATGTCTTGGGTTCCTTAGCCTGCACAATAGCTCCAGTATTATCACAAAATATGGTTATCGAATAACTCATATTAGGAACGACACCAAGTTCAGACACGAACTTTCACATCCAAACAACCTCTTTTACTACTTTAGAAGTGGCAACATATTCAACTTCTATAATAAAGTCTGCTATGATAGTTTGCTTAAAACTTTTTTAGCTCACGGCTCTTCTATAACATACAAAAACAAAACCAAATGTAGACTTTCTATCATCCATGTCAAATTGGAAATCAGAATTTGAGTATCCTAATATACTTAATTCCTGAGATCCATAAGATAAGATAAGATCCTTAGTACTTCATTAGTACTTGA
>JAVXUL010000007.1:1657059-1667118 GCA_035590515.1 Trichilia minutiflora | reverse complement strand
TGTGTGTGGGTGCTTGACGGGTAGAAAAACAAAGTAACAAAAGGAGGTTTTTGTGAAACATCAAAAGGAGAAAAAGAGAGGACATAGTTTCCTAAAGGTTTTTGTTGGCTTTTCCATCTTTTTCTCTATTCTCCCTTTGTCATCTTGGAACCATCTTCCTATCCTTGGTTTGTGGATACCCTTGGAGACACAAAGGGAAGGATTAAACACAAGGAAATCAAGGTATGATCTATACATCCATGTGTGCATGATGATTTTATTTTGAAAATATATGCATATGATCTTGGCTATGTTCTCCATGGTTTGTTTGCTTCAGTTAATAAGGGTTTAACCATGAAAATATAAAATTTAGTTGGAATTCAACCTTTGATCACATGGTAGGAAAGATGACATGATCAGAGAAGTTACATGTACGAACACTTTTCTCTGTTAACTAAAAATGATTCCATAGCAATACCTCAATTCCCGGATCAGGACCTCTAACTAATTTCTCTAATTATGTGATCAGAAATTTAGTTTTATCGATTAGCAATGATCATTTTTCTCTCTAATATTATATAACATATAATTAACAAATAATGGGCAGGCTCAGGGAGTATAACCATCCCTGTCCTTGGCCACATTTCTTAATAAAAACAGGGACAAGGATCATTTTGGATCTCAACACCATTTCATGTTTAGGAAAAAATATTATCTTTAATATTCACCCATTCAATATTATGTTTCATTTTTTCCCAAACAACATATGCCTCGAGAATTTTTATCATCTCTAATCAATCAACAAAATTCGAGTTATTGTAATAGTTTTAATTAGAGTTGTCAATTTGTTCTAAGGTAAGTTCCAGATTAACATCCTACACAACCTCTTTTTTCTTCTTTTTATAATCCGAAACCCCTATATTCAGTCATTATTACAGCATTTAATCATACACGAAGATAGATATCCACTTTCGTAGAACTCGTGATCGTGCAGAAACCATCCATAATGGTACCCAATACAAGAATAAATCGAAACTTCCACCTTGATGTGTCAATCATGGATATCGTAGTGATTCGAACCCAAGACACTTATCACAATATCCCAAGCCTTACCACCCGTAATGGTACTCAATACAAGAATAAATCGGAACTTCCACCTTGATATGTCAACCATGGATATCGTAGTGATTTGAACCCAAGACACTTATCACAATATCCCAAGCCTTACCACCCGACCACCCAATCGGGTGTATCCTACACAACCTGTTTGTTAAGATTTCAATCATTTTTGTCATTTTTATATGGATAGCAAAAAGGAAAATATTTATTGAAATAAATGAATTTTTTCTTTGCCTTTTGATTTAATATCTCAATATTCCCTTTTTTTTAAGTATATAATACCCTTTAAAGTAACAAATTTAATTAAATAAAATCTCTTATTGAAAAAGATATTACATACTTCTAAAAAAAATAAAGAGCATCGAGATATAAAGTTAAAAAATTAATGAAAATCAGTAATTAACTCTATTTATTCATAGAATTAATTCATTAAAATTAGCCATTTTTACATAATTTTATTAATTAAATGTTTTGTTCATCTTTTAATTTGAATTTATAAATCTCATCTTTTTTTCTACACCCACCTCTATCACCTATTTAGAATACGTTTGGGATATTTAGCTTCCACTTGACTTAGGAAGCAAAGCTTTAAAATGTATTTAATAACACTAAGTTATTATAAAATCAACTTATATTTTAACCAACATAAGTTTCATCTCACAATAATAACGTGAAATAGAAGCCAAAATTAACTGTGTGATTAAAGTATTTCAATACCAAACATACTCTGAATATGGTTTTCATCACTTCGATTAGTCTCTAAGATGATTATTAACGTCAAGTCTCCATTCTCTTCTTTATTTTTTGAAGATGAAACTATGGCAAGATGTTTTTTTCATAGTGTTAAAAGATTGCTATAATAGAATGATCGATTTTATTAGCAAAATTTTAGTGAAAGGTAGCAGTACTTGCAGTAAGAACCTGCATGAAAAAATTTTACAAACTATACCATTATTCGTTGTTTCACAAAACCTGAGAGAACCATATGTTAATTACCATTGTTCATAATCAGGTTAAATGTTAGCAAAGCTCATTACAGTATTCATTTCAACGGTCTATTTCGAGTCCAAGACCAAGGGTTTCTCAGGAAGAATGATAAAACAAAAGTAGACACGTATATAAAATAAAAAATAAATAATAAAAAGAGCAAAATTTTGTTCTTTTCATTTCTCGTGTGATAATGAATCCAACGGAGAGAATTTTACAATTTTGAAGAGATGATACTGTTTTATTATGGTGGAGCGAGGCCTTTCTTCACAAGCATATCATAAACTCTGTCAGTTTTGCTGGGCTCAATCTTGAATAAGCGATGAGCATCAGCCTTTTTATTGATGTTGCCACTGAAGATTTCTCTTGATACGATTTCCTGTATATGAAGGTAGAGCGGCGGAGCTAGCCTGATCTCACAGCAGAGGCGTTTCTCCTGAAAAACACAAATGGACAGCAAACGAATTAGAATGCCGCTTAGCTGTAAATGGGTATCAAGAAAACATAAACCAAAAAAATGACATGCAGGTACATACAGCTTCAGACAGTAATTGTGTTTCGTTAAATCCCATGATGTCCAAATTGTTTACATGGCTTGCAGAAGCCTTTCCGGTAGGTCTACTTGAATCCTTGCCGACGGAATCTGAAGCCATGAAAGCATTGACACCACCCTGACAGCTTGGACCAGTATGGGAGCTGTCTTTTGCTCGGCGAGAAGCATCTTCAGCTTCCCTTCTCCGTTTTAATTCAAGATATCTATCTGCCTCAGCTGTTGTACGGCAACCAGCAGTACGGGCTTCCTGGATAAATTGGCATTTTGATATTGCTTGATTACAACATTTGCTGATAACTAATGATGAGTACAAAACAAGATAAAACGGATGATAACTAAGGTATGAATCATACCTTTAGATCTTGAATTCTTTTCAGAGTTCGGTGCTCCGCAATGACAGCCTGAAGCAAATCTTCATGCTCTTCCTTGGAATGAAAACGCATAAACACATCATATTGCCGACATAATGCCCGCTCTTCTGATGAAAGGTCTTTCTCAAAAGGATTTGGATATAATAAACCCCTTTCAAGTATGAAATCCTTTCTACGCTTACGCTCATCAAGCCTGTTTTAACCAAAAAGCAAGCAATAAGAATTATGAAACAATGTAAGTGAAGCTAGTCCAACCATGTAACAAAAATTATTTATTCTATACCTCTTTGAATAGATGTGTAGAACGCGGAGCTTAATTTGTCGCTCTTCTTCCGTGTCAGTATCTTTAAATTCCATCTCAGCGAGTAGTTGTTCTGCATCATTGTCATACTCAGGTTCAAACTCTTGTCTTTTGGGGTTATAACCACTCAATTCAACTAATGATGGGCCATCATTAGCTGAAGTGATTGGTTTCTTCCCCTTAAAACTTCTCTCTGTTGGAGGATCTGCCACAAAATACAGACATTATAACTAGGTACTGCATGTTCTACCTCAAAGATACCTAAGAGCAATAGAATCAACCATGAATACACTACCGAAACAGCAAATCAAGAATGTATTATCTTATTAATGCTCACCTGCATTTAGGCCACGCCCAGAAGGTTTGTGCACTTCTTCAACTCTAAAAGCATTAAGAAAATTAGAATAAGAATTCCATTTACCGGAATGTATAAGAAGGCATAAAAGATTAGTTTAATAGCCATACTTGACCCTTGGAGGAGAAAATGGAGATTCTTCCTTCACTGTTATTTCCCCAACCATGCTAGATCCCACAGCAGCTAAAAGCAATTCATGAAAAGAATTTTTATCAACACAAGGCATATAATTAGAATCAAGGAGGATCATAACAAGCAATATACAAAACCCTTCTTGTCATCCCCATGTCCTTTAGCCATAGCAAGAAGCTCCTTTTTATTTTTCCCAACAACATGGGACATGTCCTGCAGAGAAAAAAGTTTGACAACTTAATTATTCATTAAAAAAAATCACTACTAAGCAGAGAATTGACTTTGTTCAAAACGCCCTACTGGGAGAGGAAAGAATGAGGAGTTCATATAAACACTATTATAGTGCTCAATACAGTGTTCTTTGGTCTTTGTCCCCACATGTTCTGCAATTTCTGCCCAGTTTCCCAAACCATACATTTCAATCCCCTAAAAATTACAAAAGTTAAACAAAACAATGTTACCAAACAAACCAAGTATTATTTTGTAGATATAGAAATGATATTTCCTTCAAGACAGTAAGAGGGAAAAGAAAAATCTAAACACCTCTAGAAGCAACATTTCGTCATCTGCATTCCAGTCAGGGCATATGAGTGGGAAGGATAGATTGTCCTGCGAAAATGTAGCCACCAATAGCGCAACATGGAAAAAATAAGTAAATAAACAAATAACGAAGAAACTATGAAAAGATATAGGAAATAATAGCCTAAATAATACTCTATATTTTGTTCATGGACCATAATTTTGATGGTTTTGGGCCTTCAAGCATAATGCAGTTGTCAAATATGATAAAAAGAAGCTTGGATAAGGAAGTGCCTTTCGAATTAACTAAACAAAACCTTTTCAGGTTTTTAAGAACTGCCAATACAGGCAAAAGTTCAGTAATGGTAGAAACGTACAAAGCACAGTTGATATGGGAAGCTCTAAAATTGAAGGAACGTATTCATCTCACTGACCATAACCCTGTAATGGTGATTGCTTTTGTGAGGTGTCACTTCAGCTCCGACAACGAAGCACTCTACGCACAGGTCAAAATCAGGACAAAATGCACACTTGATACGGATCTTCCCAGTAATATCTTTGTTGCAATAATTACAGTGGTATAAAGCCCTTTTCCCATCACTTGTTCCTTGACCTGGTGGAAAGGCGAAAATCACAAAATCAAAATGCATCAACATCACTATCTGGAGAGAACTCTGTTTGATATTTCATAGTACAGCGACATGATGATGATAAAGTACCAGCAGTGGCAGAATCTGAATTTTCGCTTGAGACATTCTTCTTTCTCCTTGATCTGCATCAACAGATATTATCTTTCAGATAAAAGTAAGACATATAATCTCCATTAACACAAAATATAGGCAGAATTATGGCCACTAGTATGGATATCGGGAGAGTAAAGCCATAAAAATTTCCAATCCAACACAAAACCTTCACAGAAGCAACATAAAAATTTCAGTAGCTACTTTAAAGCATTCAGCTTCTGAACAAACGTTATACATAATAAACTAACCCAGGAATACGCAGAACCAACACAAAATGTGCACTCAGATGAAAGTAAAACATAAAATCTCCATTAACACAAAGTACAAGCAGAATTATGACCTCTGCTATGGGTATTAACAGAATAAAGTCATAAAAATCTTCAGTGTCCGACATAAACTCTCACTCACAAAGAAAAAGTTCTACAATTTCCTAAAGCAAAATATCCCATAAATAGAATTAACTACGAGAAGTTTACACTTCAGTAGAAGCATTTCTACTCTAAAGCATTCAGCTTCTAAACAAACACTATACAAAATTAACCAACTGAAATGCAGCAACACAGTAACACACGGAATCAAGACAAACTGGGAAATAGGAATTCGAAGAACAAAAATTGAAAAATTAAAGACAACAATTTTATGAAAACCGAGAGCAAACCTTTGAGTGGGGTCCTCGTCATTGGAGTGAAAGTTCCCACGAGAACGACCCATTTCTTTCTGAAGTGGAATGAGCTCCCAAGCACTTGATTATAAGTTAATGCAGAAGAGTATTTTGAAATGCAATGACAAGAACAAACAAGAGGGTGGTATTTATAGAGTGACGACGAGAGGGAGTAAAAAACCCTAAATTTCTCAGATAAGTGCTAAAATTGAATAGCTGGTAAAATTGGAGATAATGAGGTTTTCTATTTTAAAGTAAAAATTAATGGGCTCACTTCAAAATGAAAATTTTCTTAGATTTTTTGAACCTATCTGAGGATTTGGATTGAGTTTTTAATGGTGATAACATATAACTGTGGGCTGTTATATGTAACTGCTGATTTGTCCTTAACATATGTAAATAAGAAATGAAGAGTTAAGGTAAGGTCGGTAATAAAATTACAGGTCAACAACTCATCTGGTTTGGTTTCTCTGGCAATTGTGATGCCGTATGGGATGTTTGTTTGGAAAGAAAATAAATGCGGCAGCCCATTTTTCTTAAAATCTTTTTGAGGCCAGTTGAATACTAGAATTTGAAAAATTAGAAGGAAACAACGACATTTTTTAATTTTTGAAGTGAAATAAATCATTAATGAAATATTTTAAGAAAATTTTTGTGGATAATAAAATAAAAAAATTAGTAAATTCAGAAAATGAAACAAATAATAAGGATATTAAAAAAAACTATAGAGTTTCGCCCAAAATATTTGGGCTTTTTTTCTAGATCCATTCAAACATATGATTCTAACCACATCCATCTGATTCTCTCTATGAACCCTCAAAATAATAAATAAATAAAGTAATCATATAATAAATATTATTGATCGACTTCTTTTTTTTTTTATCTCAAGACTTTTAGTTGAAGTTGTTTTTCTTAGAGTTCATATTTTTATAATTCTTTTTTTATTAGAAAATTAATTTTTTTTATTTTTTATATATTTTAAAAAAAAGAATGAGTCTTTTTTTTAATTGTTACTTTATTTCTTTCATTGGATTTTATAATTTGTTATTTAATGATCTCGATATGAATCGAAATTGTTAAAAAAATCATAATTTATGAGAACAAATAAATGAAAATATGTATCGATCATAAATCTTTGTCATTGCAATTTATATAAATGAATTTTCACGAATATTGGATTATGTAATAGAATTCTTGAAATTAACATTAAAAATATAAATTTTTATGAAATTTTAAATGAGTAATATTAGATATCTCAACTTATATTCTAATTTTATATTTTAAATAATATAAAAAATGATGTATCACACTCTCATTATCAAACATATTAATTTTAATTAACTTAAAACTACTGATTAATTAATATTTAAGGTGATTTATAATGGGTTATGACAGAGGGCGGGCACTTTGATTTTGATGCTTGTGAAGATACAAATATTTGACAATTTAAAATTGCACTTAAATTTATTAATATTAAACATTAAAAAAAATTAGAGATTTTTTAACCATACGAACTTTCAAAGTTTCAAGTT
Source organism: Trichilia minutiflora (assembly GCA_035590515.1). NCBI lineage: Eukaryota > Viridiplantae > Streptophyta > Magnoliopsida > Sapindales > Meliaceae > Trichilia > Trichilia minutiflora. Next base: position 1,659,866 of record JAVXUL010000007.1, on the reverse strand, counting down.
TGTGAGAATATTTAATTAATTCTTCAAAGAATTACAAACTCTTATTTTTGTTACTCAATTTTATCAATTAATAAAAACAATTTTATTTGGCATTTTTTATACAATTATTTTTATTCTTATTATCTAATAAGAAAGGTAATTATTCAACGATAATTTAGTAAACACTTTTATTTTAAATTAATTAATCGTAGAAATAATAAAATTATATAAGAATCATAATGTATAACATAAGCAATAGAAAAAAAAAATAATAGAAGCGAATATAGAATTTTTATTATTTTGAATTTATCTTCATTTTTCTTGTACTCAATGCTTTCATACTTCTTCTTTTATATATATATATATATAATTAGAAAATTATTTTCTTAATTTTTTATATATATATTTATGTATCTTAGAGTTAATTTCACTTGCATAATAATAATAATATTAACAACACAAATTATGTTCATGCAAACGTTTGTATATTAACAATATATCAATATTATATTATTACAAAAAATTCATATAAATAATTTTTTTTTACTTTAATAAAATTTTTTATACTATTTCAAGGGGTGTGGTTGGGTGGATAAGGACATATTGAACGGTTATTTTTACTTTGATCATGTATTCAAATTCAAAAGGTGTATTCTTTGTAAGAGTTTAAGATAGTCAAGAGATTAAATTATTAATTTAGTGTAAAATGATCATTTTACTTCTGTGTGATACAAATATATAATTTATTATAAATTACATATTCAAATTTGGTAATTATGATTATCAAATATATTAAAATATGATTTTAATAAAAAATTCTAAATTCTAAATTAAAATATTTAATTTAAAAACAAATTATCATTTTATACTTATGTACAATGTTGACCAAGGGTATTATGATAAATGTATCATAATTTTGGATTTATAAAAATCTAAAATAACCTTTTGACTTGAGCTCACCCAGGTAAAATGAGCTTGATTGTATCATATAAATACCTTATTATTTTATGATATTTATTAGATAAATACACAAATATAAAATGATGAAAAATAATGAAAAATTAGGATTTTTTTGTGTCTCCTTCTTCTCCAAAACGTAGGCAGCCATGGGAACTTCTTGGGGAGGGTTTCAAGTGATAATAACTCATGCTTTTGGATTTAGTCTTCGTCAAAAATAAAACCTAGCAAGGTAAGCTCTTTAAACCCTCATTTTACCACCTTTAGTTTCTCATTGATAGATATAGTTTTAGGAAATTTTTCTTAAGAAGAAAATCTCCATTTTTACATATTTTAGGCCATTATAAACTAACAAAGGGGATAAGTATAATACAAGTTTTATAAAAAGTAAGGCTAACATGATTGAAAATGGTTCCTCAAAGATGAAAAATTAGAAGCAGAAAAGCAATAAAACAACAAGAAAGAAAATACTAAATCAACATGCATCAAAGAGAAAAGCTTTTAAGAGAATAAAAGGCATTTGTTGGGTATGTGATAAGGCTGGACATAGAGCTATGGATTATCGTCATAAGAAGGATTAGAATAAAAGAAATTTTGGTACGAATAATCAAGTCAATGCTACTGAGACGAATATTGATATTGTTACTGTAATTTCTGAAATTAATATGATAACAAATATCAAAGGCTAATAGGTTGACACATGAGCAATTAGCTATATATATGGTGATAGAAATCTATTTTCAAGCTTCACAAAGATTGTGGGTGATGAAGTTCTATATAGGGAATTCTTCTTCATCTACTATTCAAGGAAAAGGAGCTATATTGTTAAAGTTTACTTCTAAAAAAATTATAACCCTAAAAAATATTCTTGTTGGGAAAAATATACGAGTGCCATGTGGGATCTCGTCAGAAAGAAACGTGGTACTTTCGTCCAAGCCATTTCAACCTCGCAGGTGGACTAGGCCTCGGGTCCAAAGGAGTTAGCCTTTCAAGAGAACCCACTCTCTCGTCATGGGAAGTCATCCTCTCAGGTAAATCCGCCTCAAGTCCCAGGGAATCAACTTCTCAGGTGAACATGCACCCCTTTAGGGTGCGCCTTGACGACCCTCAGGTGGTTCACCCTTAGGACTCAGTAACGGGCCACAACTCTTAGATAATAGCGGTTGAAGCCCTTAGGAGGTCCGTACTCGCCTCAGGACTATCCCATTCATCCCCTCGAAAGTGCAGAGTCAGCTTTACAACTACAGTAGCCTCCCCCAAAAAAATGTCTGCCCTTCACCAACATATATACGGCCCCAACCAGAGAACCCCCCCCTAGTTACACGTCTACGCTATCAAAAATAGGAATGATCACTAACATAGCAGGCCCTATAATGAAAGTAAATGCCCTGTCCTAGGAGCTGCCTGTCCCATCTTCTGTCTATTTTCAGATAATGTGACAGCAGCAGACGTGGGATTTGCAGAAGTGTCAGCTGAAACATTAATGTAACGCAGCTACACATAGCCCAAAGGTACTAGAGTCCCATCATTCTCATTCTTCGATGCCTAGTCACATCATCAAGGCACTATATAAAAGGGGTTCTTCATCAAAGACGGGAGGTTGAAGCTGGAGATTTTTGGCCTTCTACGTATTCTTCTTGTCATTCCTCTACCGATTTTCTCTTCTCCACACTTGGTAAAGGAGTTTTGTCACGACTCGACCCGGGTTCCCACACGTGATAACGCCACAGACCTCCAGGGTATACCCAATCACATAGGATACCACCTGTAGGCCTGTAAGGCTTTCACAAAATCCTGTTTTCACAAACATTTTACAAACACTTCCAACACATTTCTGCCTGACACCCAAACTCCAAAGAAGGAAAACAGAG
>JAVXUL010000007.1:1624728-1638746 GCA_035590515.1 Trichilia minutiflora | reverse complement strand
GGTTCCTATACAAGTGTATACATTGTAAAATCGATGTATTGGTTGATGTGTGGATATATGTATAGCTTGCCTGCATACTAAAATGGTGATTATCTAGCTAATGTCTATCTTAATTATGTTATGAAACTATTTTGGATTACAGGTCGAGTGACCTACTCATTGGGCTTATTAGCTCACTACTCTACAGTGTTTAGTTTTATAGGTCTATCCTAATTATCAGCCTCCTCTACAGCATCGCAGCAGTAGTTCGTTGTATGTCCAGACTCTTTGCGAAAATAGAGCTATTAAGCATACCTATTGCATAAGTTTATTAATGTGGACTTTGTATGATTGTGGATTGATTGAGCATGTAGTAATTGGATCAACTCATAGCGTCCCTTTGTAGGGTAGGGTCAACTTGCAAAAGGGGTGGTTGTGACAATGCATAGGAGGAAATAAGAGTGCCGTCAATTGTCTTTTATGAATATAATTCTCTACTACTAGTGTCACAATAATATGTGATCTATATTTTTAATAACTTCATCAATTGACCCTTCAATAATAATGTCCATTTAGTGATTTATTAGGAATTGATGATGAAACTATTGATAATAGTAGCATATAATACTCAAGGCATGAAATAGAAAAATGCCAATATGATGTAATAATGTGTGTTGATGCGGGATTTCACACAATTTTGAACTTCATGTATCATTAGATAGATCCTTTGTTGATGAATCGGGTTTACTTGAAATAAGAAAACAACGATTGAAAGAAAAATCGATTTTTTAGTGAAACTCCTCCTATACTTAAGTTAAAAATTTTTTTAAAGATATATGAGAAAAGTTTGGAGTAGAAAAATGACATCAGTTTTATATATGGATAACCAACTTATCTTTTTTTGAATTTTAATAGCTTATATAGTCAAATTTGGTAACAGTGGAATATATGTCTGTTAATTATTACTTCTCTCTGTATATATACGCCCCTAAAATCAAGGATTGTAACCGCTCTTGTCGTTATCTATATTTAGTATATAATTATTATTTTATTGACTTTGGGTATTTATTTTGAAACTGTTAGACAAATCAAATCATCGATTACAGTTGATCTCAAGATTCTTTTTATCGAAAACCCTTATGATCCTTACTTTGAACCCCACTAATAATACCTTAACATCCCAAGATCTTTATAGTTCTTGCTTTTGTATATTATTTAGAAACAATTCATAATTCTAAGAATATAAGAGTATTGAAAATTTTGAAATTCTTAGGGTGAGAGTTAAAAACTACGAGATCTCAAAGTCTTATATACTTGTTATAATCTAAAAATCTCATATGATTCTTCTTTAACATAGAATGAAGGTCTCGAATACTTATCCCAAGACTCAATCTAGCAGGTGTTTGTCTAAGGGATTCTCTTAATTTTAAATTAGCTGAAAATCTATTCTTCGTGTAGGTAATTTTGAACTTGGAATTGGGCCTGATCAAACCATTACCTTGATTGAACCTATGCATGAACTGGGCCTCCCTCCAGTAACTGGTCCAATCCAACTGGCAGGGTAATAACGTACGAATCCCTATTTGTTTAGATTATCATACATAAAAACCTAATTTATCAATATATGAAGTACTTCCCTAATTCTTATTGAAATGACTGAAATATCTCATTAGTGTTGAATTGAATCTCTTGTTTCTTAGGAGCAATTTGGTCATTTTGGAGGAGATGTGGGACTAAATTGATATATAATACCAAATAATATATTTAATTATAAGATTACAAAACATTAGATATCCGGATGTTATTATCGATTGAAAATCTCAATGAGAACGATCTCAATGAGAACAATCCAGCGCCTCTTACACGAAACCAAAATTTTTGAATTTAGAAACGTTAGGTTTGGTAATTTGAATCACGATAGATTATTTAACACAAATTTGATATAATTAAACGGATTTAAATTTAAAAATTTTGATACGAATAATAATCGAATCGTATTCGTGTAACACGATTATTAATCGTGTCGAATTCGAATTTGATCTTTTGAATTCGTTTATTCGATTAAAACACGATTAAAAAACGATTAAAATACGATTAGTTAAATAAATAATCATATTTAAATAAATAATTATGTTTAAATAAATAATTATTTAATATAATAATTTTATTTATTTGTATTTGATATTTATTTTATATTAAATAAATAATTAATTAAATAAGTTAAATTTTATATTAATTAATTACATAGATTAAATAGATTGGATCGAGTTAATAATCTTATCGTATTGTGTTATATCACCTATTTAAAAAATAAATAATACGATTAATAAATGAATGACACGATTATTAAATGGATGACACGATTAATAAATAGATCGTAAATGAATTAAAAGTTCTTAATATAATTAATAAATAAATCGTATTCGAATAAATACAAAAAATATTATAAATTCGTTTATACGATACGAATACCGTAAGTTTATGTGGATTGACACCCTCTCACAACCCACAATCCCACGTCATCACCTTGTCCGAAAATCCTTCGTTTCAATTTCTCTCTCTACAAAAAAAAAAAAAGAAAGAAAGAAAAGGGAGGAAATATCAAAAACATAATCTTCAATTCAAATCCTTAATCTTCAATCTTCTTCTTCCAATCTTCACTCTTGTTCTTCTTCTATCAAACCCAAATGGCAACGAGGTACGATTCTTACGATTCGCGTTCTTCAACATTCTCCCACTTCTCAGATCCATCTTCGTCTACTGAACTCAAAACCTGGAAACCCAGTTCAAGTTCTCCTGCAGTCGTTAAATCTAAGCCGTCAACCGCGAAAACTAATAACAATAACAGCGACTTTGCAAACATGGTGAAGAAATTGATTGAGAAGAAATCATCATCATCTTGGTCATCTTCGAATCGGGCGGTGGGGTTGGTGATACCGGCGGATGTGATAGCAGAGGATCTGAAGAAAAGGGCGAGGAAAGGCGGGAATTTTGGTGGGTTGCAAAGAAAATTTTTTGGGAATAAAGTTGAGAAGAAATCGGAAGTGAAAGCTTTGACAGAAGTGAAAGGAGGGAGTAATGCGAATACCAGAACTTTGGCTATGGTGTTGAGAAGTGAAAGAGAGCTTTTGAATGCTAACAAGGAGCAAGAAACGGAGATTTCTCAGCTTAAGCTTTTGCTTCAAGAGAAGAACAATGAAGTGAGCTAATTCTTTCAAAATTTGAACCATATAGTAGAGAGAAATTTCGGATTTTCTTCTGTAATGGGAAATGATTTGTATTAATTTTTTCAGGTTGAGAAGTTGAAAGATTTGTGCTTGAAGCAGAGGAAAGAAACCAAAGCATTGAAGAGTGCAATATTATTTCCAGATGCAATAAATTATCAGCCCCAAGAGCTATTAGAGAAGCAGGATTCTGAGCTGAAACAAGCAAAACAGGTTATCCCAAATCTTCAGAGACAAGTTACTTCTCTCAGAGGACAGCTCCAGAGCCTTGCAGATGATCTTGCCGAGGTATATATTGCACTAATTTACACATTTTTTACTCTTATACTTAAATCAAACTAAAGTTGCATCTTGAATTGCCTGAGCAGGTAAAGTATTTGGGTTCCGGTACGAGTGGTTTACAGTACCATGGAAGCTGCCCGAGAACGCCAACTTATGATCATGAAGAGGCTGCTAACTCTTTGGTAAGCACAATACCCAAACTGCCATTGTTCCATGGATTTAGGTTGAAATGTAAATTCAAGGACTCAGAATTTTTTGCTGCTTCAGGAATTCAGTTCCGAAGATGTAACAACACGTGGAAGTCCAGATGACTTGTTTCTGAAAGATTTGAATCCTTGTTTAACACCATATTGTGCCAAGACAAAGAACAAGGTACATAGACAGAAATTGTCCTTACCATTGTCTTGTTGCCTTTCTCCAAGAATGATAGTGAGTAATCAACTGAGCGAAAGGTAATATATCTTGCAGGAGTTTGAGCCAACTGGGTATGATTCTCTTGATGATGATAGCTTTTCCGAGAATACGACCCAAATGGGTAGCGAATTTGGATTCAATTCTTATAGCAAGAAACTATCCAAGAGCTCTGATTGTTACCAGACTTCCAACACAGCAAGCAGCAGAATGGTTAGACCAACTCGCAAATCAGGTGGCAGCAAACGTACATACGGAAAGCAAATGCTCAATAACATTTTCTGATCAGTCTACCATTTCCTTCATCTTTTGTTGTCTTTAATTGTCCAATTTTTTATTTACATCGGTACCCAGTTAAAGCAATCAACACAAAAATAATGAGTGAAAACTGAAAAGTGTTATCTATGGAACCATAATTTGCTGTTAATGAAAACCTATAGTCTTGTAATGCAGTGATTTCACAAACTTTCAGAAACATAAAGATACCAAAAACTGCAAATTTTATTCCATTAAACACAAGCGATTCTTTTCTAACACAAGCGATACATAAACATAGCATTTCATTATCCTGAAATTTCCTTCTTTAAACTCTTACGCTCTCATGCCATCCCGCCGCTCGTTGGGGTTCTGATAATCTGAATCAGAGCTGCCCAAAGAAAAAAGTGAAGTGAATGAATCTGGGTAATTGAATTCAATGATAAAGCAATAAGGAAATCAAATATTTTACATGATCCGACAACAATGATCACGATGAATCCTAGCACAATTGGGCCAACCGGGTAGGCATATCCTTTCTTTACAGAGTTTTCAGGAACTGATCCTCTCCTTGTATTGTTCCTCTGAAACCTAGCGTTCTTCCTCTCTGCAAATCGCTTCGAGAGAGCCTGTCAAATCCATCAAACCATGAAATAAGTTATACACACAAAGATAACAGATAAAAGGGCTTCAGAAATTTACTATCGTTTTCGTTGGTTTCGCAGATTACAAACGCAAAACAATTGGAGTCTGGTTTCGAGGGTTATTTATTAGGAGAAAGTACAAAAGGTCGATTTTACAAGAAACATGGGGCTTATGTCCCGTTTTATAACTAGGTCACGAAACTGATCACTTTTGTTTGTTTACATTTTTGGCTGTTTTTAGTCTATAAATTCAGTATCTCAGCAGAAGAAGTTTCCAAAACAATTATATTTCTTCCCTTTTAATCCTTTACAATTAATTATGTTAAAAAAATTACGAACATCACGACTCCAAAACCTGTAAAAACTCCCACCGAAATACGAGTATATCCCCTTCCTAAATTTTCAAGAATACTGAGAATTTTCCATTTTTTATTATTGATCAATAAGAATCAACACAAATACAAGGACTATTATTTTGTTTCCATGGCGGAACAATCACACAAACATATCCTCCAAAACCTGGTCAATAATGAGAATTACAGGTTCCCAAAAAAATGGCATGTACACGAATCAAAGGAACCTTATTTCAACTGCTTTTAGCGAAAAAGAACGAAAGACATTACAGTAAGACATGAGGGCGGAACCAATTTTTTTCTTCTATCTATAGTATTTTGTGATACATTATATGTACAAGAAGTGCAAATGGTAGAAAAATAAATAGAAGATATTAACTCTGTCAAAATTGGACTCCCCTGCTGATGCAATCCCAGCACTGATGAGTTTTCATGTTCGAAATTTTGCTACATCGTCTTGATGGGGTAGAAGGAGAGAGTTTTAAGTTCCAAAACTATAGATGAGAGTTGAAATCGCAAAAGGTTTCACCAATTATGTAATTGAGCGGTGATACTCTTTACAACAGGATGATATTCTGTATGCATGTGCTTTTTGGCTTTCTCTGAACCAGGTTGCTCGAGCCACTCATCATACAAACTTTTCACTAGAGGATTCTTGAAAGGATCAGCCACCAATACCTATAATTTATTGAAAAAAGTTTGGTTAAAACATAGAAACACGAAACTAAGCTCAAAAATATGCAAAGTAGTACAATTAACGGTGCATACATTTCATCAATCAAAGTTGAACAATTTTGTAAACAAATGCGAAAGTACTATAAACATACGTTAACAAACTGGTAGGCTATTCCACTATAGGCCAATTTGAATGGCAATGTTAAAACTAATAATATAGTCACCAGCTCAATGGTTGTCATCAAAATCAATCACCAACTGACCATGTATGTTATTTACTCAGATTGAAGAATCTTATAGTTCACAATAATAACATAACATAACTAGTATACACAAAAACATAGAAAAGTTACGTGTATGTTATTTACTCAGATTGAAGAAACTTATAGTTCACAATAATAACATAACTAGAATACACAAAAAACATTGAAAAGTCAATGCCTACAGATGAACAACTTACATTCTCCATATATATGGTTTCTAATGTCTTAATCAAATCTTTCGGAGATTGCCCTGGCTTTGGCTTGATTTGACCTCCTCCATTCAAGCAACCTGTTTAAGCAATTAGTTCTCACCTTAATATCAACCCAATCTTTTCTGTTTGATATAAAAAGTGAACATGCCAAATTCAACATCAATGAGTAAAAATGAATTAGTTTAGAGAAAAAATAAAGCATTGACCTGAAGGGCATGCCATGACCTCCACAAAATGATATTCACATTTTTGCATTTTCACTTTCCTTACAATGTTTTGCAGGTTCTGGAAGCCATAGCATAGGGCAAATTTCAACACAGTCTTGCCCTCGACCTATCACAAGATGTAAAAAATGTCATAGTTCCTTCAATTCTATGCAGTAACAGTGATGCCATAAAGTGAATAAATATGCAACTTAGATAAATTGGGAACAAAATTAAAGAAATTTTCACATTCCTGTGACCAAAATTGAAAAGGAAAACTTACTTCAAGAGCCAACTCTTGGAAATCAGAATTTCTTATAGTTTTGAAGTTCAGTTGGCCTTCAACAGCTCTTCCAAAAAGTTCTTTAGCAGCATATCTGAACAATGTTTCGGCGTAACCTCCAGAACCTCCAGGGACCCCATAAAGATGTTCTTCTTCATTGACATTCGTCAACCTGCAGCACAGTAGATTCCAACTTTAATCAGCAAACCTAAGCGCATATGGAGTGAGCCGTAGAAGACTCATTACAGTTCTTACATTCTATCAAGAGGAGATTCCTCTAGAGCTTCAAAATCTGTAGCTTTTAACTGCATAAATTTGACAGACAGGAGACATATATCATTATTAGTTTCAAACACGAAAAATTGTTTACAACAAAACTGCTTATACCAATTACTACAAATGTAAACCTTCTCCTCACCTGTATCAAATCTAAAACTTCCCCAGATGTCAAGACTGAATCAACCTCTGCAATATGAAGTGCATCGTTACACACTTCTTGTTGGCATTCCAATGGAAAAACAAAATCATCCCTGGCAGCCTCTAGCTTTTTATCATAACAAGGCATCACCGTCACATGGTAAATCTCGTCTGGCCTATTAAACAAGTATTCACCAACCAAATGATTCGCTCATATTAACACATAGACATAATAAATACTCAAAAGATTCACTTGGATTGATACTTTGCGAGCATTATTTCTCCTAATCCCATGCCTCAAAAAGAATATGTCTCAAACTCCCAGTTCCAATTATTAAAAGGTGGACAATTTTAATGGAAATATTACCTTAGACCCAACTTCTGGCAAATATGATGTTTAATGGTAGCTCCAATTGTTTGCTGGGGACTCTTCACTGAAGATATATAGGGCAGAATATAAGATCCAAGTTGTTTTTCAGCATAGCAGATCCAACCTACAATCAAAGAAAAATGTTAGTATTATAGTTCTCCCATGCGAGGCATCCGCTCACAGCCTCTAAACAACAACTACTGATTATTGATTGCGCCATGCATTCATATATAAGTTGTTGTGATTTTAAAGCGAAAGCAGACAATCAATGGTTGCCTAATGTAGATAAAAATATATACCTGGACATGCTGAAGACAACATTGGTAGGTATGATTTAGACCTTTTATCATCAGATCCTTGGCTTTGTTTGTACCGAGTAATAAACTCATTACAAGTTTCAATGAGTGTTATATCTCGACTGCAGCTTGTATCAAAAACAGCCTTCACTCCCAAAGATTTCAAGAATGTAGTGAGTTTCTTAAAAGCCTGAAAATATTAAAACAATTGTTACAAATAATTGCCAATGTCATACTTAAATATTTAAAGTTCCATCAGAACGACAATCATCAATCATTCAAAATCTTCCAATCTTAGACATCACCCTGACTAAGTAAAATACCCAATTACTAAAATTCTATAATTCATTATCCTCAAACACCAAAAGCATACAAAAAGGTGAACGCTTTTTACCTGAAGCTGCGAGATACCAAAATGAGCAGCAAGGGAAGCTCTTGACTGTGGAGAAAGTGAAACAATAACAGCTTTCCCTTTATTAATATTTGATAAAAACTCATCCAAACTCTGCTTCTCAAGCATCACCGTCTCCGCCGATGTTATGCATCCACTACATCATAAAACTTTAAATTTTTCATCATCTGGGCAACATAAAAAAGCTTAAAAAGAAGCAACAAAATTGCATAAAAACAATAAATTACCTGCAAGCTAAGCAATCCTTGAGAGATATTTTCACGGGTTCAGTCTGCTGCTTACTAGAAATCGAAACCTTCACAAAAAAGAAAAAAAAATCACAAAAATAAATAAAAGGAATTCCTTAAAATCGTTTAGAATAAACTATTAATCATAAAAAAATGAAAAAAATCAAACGGGTAAACAATAAATTCACCTGGGGTTTATCAGGGTTTTTAAAGCTAGCTTTTTTAAGAGAAACCACGCAATTCTGCGACGGTGCTATAAAATCGCTCAGATCCCCGATTCTCAGCGTCGGCGAAAACTTCTCCGACATTTCTATACCTTCAATTCACCGCTCTATCAGTATCTGCAACCGCTGAATTGTTCAGTACTTCGCGATTAGTTTAGGGTTTGGTTCTAGGTTTTTTCCTTAATTTTCTTTATTTTTTATTTATTTTGGGAGGTTTTGAGACAGGCGGATAATTTGGAGGAGTTGAGAAAATGTTCGGTTACGTCAAAGGCGGTGTTGAGGATATAAGAGTAGTTTCTGTGGAGCTTAGCTGATTTTATTAACCAATTATATTGTGTAGATTTGTGGAAAAATAACAACGCGATTGAATTGTTAAGTTGCTTACGTGTACGGTTTGGATTTTTTACAAGTTGAAACACGTGTCGACCACGTTCCCATCAAGCTAACAAGTATTACTCAGTCTATGTACTCACCTATAAATTGAAAGTTGGGAAAGGCAATTTTGTAGGCAAGGGACGCTGGGCAGGAGGCATCAATCGGTCCACATGATTTCTATTACTTAATTTATTAATTAATAAATTTAATTAGTGTTAATTAATTAATGTATTTATCAAATTTTGTGTTTGGGTGAAAATTTATTTAAAAAATTAACACTAATAACCAGTTTTTAGTCCCTAATTTTAAAAATAATCATATTTCACAAAAAAAATTTAATTTAATTGAAGATATAATATTTAAATAAATTTATCTTAACTTTTGTATATATAAAATAAATAAATAATTTAATTTCTTTTACTTTTAGGCTTTCGATTTCTCTTACTATCTTGAACTCAACTCTCAAATTATAAAAAACACCTTAGATTGCCAAATTTGAACCATTAAAAATTATACTTGTGACAACATAAAAAATTGAGGTCAATAATTTCTTTAAAAAAATAAATTTTATCTTTAATTTTAAGTTTGAATTCTTTTGTACTAAATTTTGAAGTTTATACAAAATCTATATATAAATAATAATTTAGATGTTGTATTTTGATTTAAATGTGAAAAAATGATAATATTTATTGTGAACCAGTCAATTTTTGTCCAACAAAATCTTCATTAAAAATGAGTTTTAGAGTTAAAAGTAGATCATTTTAAAGGTATAAATTAAAACTATATTTTAAAATATCAATAGAAATTGAGTTTTAGGGTTGTAATTTATATTGAATTTTAGAATTGTAATTTATATTAATTTCGAGAGCTATAATTTAAACTGATTTTGAGAGTTATAATTTATACTGATTCCTAAAGTTACAATCATATTGATTTTGAGAGTTGTAATTTATACTGATCTTTAGAGTTATAATCTATTCTAATTTCAAGATTTGTAATATATACTAATTTCTTTTGAAAGTTATGATTTAAATTAATTTCTAGAGTTGTAATTTATACTAATTTCTAGAAGTCTAATTTATATTAATTTTTAAAGTTGTATACTAATTTCTTTTGAAAGTTATAATTTAAATTAATAATTTCTAGAATTGCAATTTATACTAATTTTTAGAGTCTATACTGATTTCTATAGTTATAATCTATATTGCTTTCAAGAGTTATAATTTATACTAATTTTAAGAGGTACAATCTATACGAATTTCGAGAGCTATAATTTATATTGATTTCTTTTGAAACTTGTAATTTGAACTAATTTTTCGAGTTACAATTTATACTGATTTCTAAAACTGCAATCTATACTAATTTTTAGAGTTATAATCTACACTAATTTCTAAAATTGCAATCTATACTAATCTATAGAATTAGAATTTATATTGATTTCTAAAGTTACAATTTATACTGAATTTTAGAACTGTAATATATAATGATTTCTAGATTTGCTATTTATACTAATTTTTAAAATTACAATTTAAACTGAATTTTATAATTGTAATTAAACTGAGTTTAATAGTGAATTTTAATTGACTGTGATAGTGAAAATTTAACTGAGTTCTTAATTTTGGACTTGATAGAGCATCAAAAATAAATCTAGGGTTTATAGAATCATATTTTAACTTTCTTGCATTTTAATCCAAAATGATGAAATCAAGGCAAAAGAACACTAACCCTTAGTGTTTACTTGATGAAAATAACCCTAAATCTATGGTGTCTCAAAAGAAATGTAGCCTTTGTTGCTGGATCTTGCTTTGATCGAAAATAGAGGAGAGAGAGGGTTTAGCTTTCAAAATGGATAATTATCAATAATTATCCCTAAAAAAAGAAAAAGGGTCATATTTATATCATTTGTTATTTTACCAAAATGCAAATAACAATATTAACAATGTCAAGTGATTCCAGAAGCTTTTCCAACAAGCTTACAAGTAAAATAGTAAAATTATATTTTGATCCTTAAATTTTATAAAAATTACATATTAACCCAAATTTGGTTAAACTAATTTTGACCAAATTTATTTTAATTTCTTTATTAATTATCAACATAAATAATATATTACAACTTACTAGAAGTCACAATTGGGTCAAATATAAAGCTCTCTTTATAGAAAAACTATATAACGTGTAAACGATTTACACGTTTCGATCAAAAATTGTTCCTAAGAGTGATAGCTCTCTTGTAGACAATATTTACTCTCTCTAATAGAAAGAAGAAACACAAGTTGATGGTTGTGACCTCTTGGTTTACTGTGGTATTAACCATGATCCGAAATCGATCTCATCGATTCCGTTTCGAACTCTTCGAATGCTCAACAACCATGGTTAACATCTAATAATATGTCATAGTCCCTAATCCACAATAAAGTAAGCCTTCATCAAACCTTTTAATACAGATTAAACATTCCATGTGGATAAATTCCTTCTATTTGTCTAATCTCAATCGAGCACAGGTGTCAAAACCCTTAAACTCAATTTCTGCTTGGATTTTTGGTTCCAATGCTCTGAACTTATTACCATAAAACTCTTTCATATAATAATTTGTTACTCTGGCCAGAGACTTATATTTTGGGCATCTACCAAAATCCAACTGGGAACTCTAAATCGAATCGAGTCAACGGAAACTCAATTCTCTATAAGAGTCAACGGATCCCATATCTGATGTATGCCACTTTTCAATATAAATAACATATGATCAAAATGGCTTATTATATAAGACATGACTAGTCTCGTATTTATACATCATATGAACCATATGCAGCTATACTAAATTATAATACTAACATCTTAGGTCTAAGAAATAATTATCACACATGCATAATCATATAACAAATCATTGACATCATACATCCGTATGATTTGTTATATCTGTGGTCACGTTCGAAAAACAGTTCTCTAAATGTTAATCCATATTAATGTCTTAATAATATAATCATTATGTTACCCGCACTAATATCATCTCATGATATTTACCGGAGACATTAAATGTGTCTGCTATACAACATCAGTGCCCAATTGATATTGCATATACAGGGAACAATTTAGATAACTTTTATTAGGGTATTTTTATGTGTACTTTTCAATGTATGAAAAAGAAAAGGAAATAGCATACACATAAAAATTAAGAAACCATTTCTTTATTAATAATAATAATGTACAATACATTATTAAAATAATTCAATACAAAATGCCCAAAACTGATAACACGAATGGTTTTAGGGTATACAACACCAACAAACTCTCACTTACACTAAAATCATTTGCTGTGGTATCTAATACCCATCTTTTCAAGATATTGATCTAGTTGCTTCAGTGTCATCGATTTAGTGAGAGGGTCGGCTGCATTATCTGTTGAAGATGTCTTCTGTATCAAAATCTCTTCAGCATCAACGAATTCCCTCAAAACGTGGTATTTACACTGAATATGTTTAAATTTCTGGTATACTCTTGATTTTTTAACTTGTGCGATCCCACCTGTATTATCACACAACAAGCTTATCAGATAAGCCATGCTAGGAATAATACCTAGTTCAGATATGAACTTTCGCATCCAAACTGTCTCTTCAGCTACTTCTGAAGCAGCAACATATTCAATCTCAATAGTGGAGTCAACAATTGTAGTCTGTTTAAAATTCTTCCAACTCACTACCCCTATATTACATAAAAAAACAAAACCAGATGTAGATTTTCTATCATCTACATCTGATTGAAAATTGAAATCTGTGTATCCCTGGATACCCAACTCTTGAGATCTTTAACATGGAATTAAATATTTAGTTCTTCTCAAGTACTTAAGGATTGTTTTAATTGAAGACTAGTGCTTCTCCCCGAGATCTGCTTGATATCTACTAGTAACACTTACTGCATATATAATATAAGAACGTGTACATAGCACGGCATATATCAAGCTACCAATAGCTGATGCATATGGGACACCACATATCTGTTGTTACTCTTTATAGGTCTTTGGACCATCACCTTTTGAAAGATGAAGACCCTGATTGAAAGACAAGAGACCTCTCTTAGAGTTCTCCATATTGAACTTTTTCAACATTTTTTCAATGTACAATTTATGGGATAATCATATTATCCTCCTAGATCTATTTCTATATATCCAAATTCCAAGAATATATGTAGCATCTCCAAGATTGTTCATAGAAAATATCCTGGATAACCAGAGTTTTACCTCTCCCATCATGCAAACATTAATTTCCATCAATAATATATCATCTACATATAATATTAGGAATATAATTGTATGATCTTTGATCCACTTATATACACAAGGTTCATCCGAATTTTTGATAAAACCAAATGGTTTAACTATCTCATCAAATTGGATATTCCAACTTTGAGAGGCCTGCTTTAATCTATAAATGGATTGATGCAATTTGCATACTTTATAAGGCTCAGTAGATGACACAAAACCTATAGGCTGTTTCATAAACAGGTTCTCCTCAATGTAACTATTAAAGAAGGCTGTTTTGACATCCATCTGCCAAATTTTATAATAATAGTATACTGCTATGGCTAGCATAATTTGGATGGATTTTATCATAGCAACGGACGAGAAGGTTTTCTCATAATCCAAACCTGGCTTCTGAGTATAACCTTTTACAACCAGCTATGCTTTATAAGTCTCCATCTATCCATCCTTACCAATCTTTCTCTTGAAGATCCACTTACAATCAATAGAAACTATTTCTTTTGGTAGATCAACAAGTGATCAGACTCGGTTAACATGCATAGATTCTATTTCAAAATTTATTATCTCTAGCCATCGTCCTGAATCCTTATCCAGGATTGCCTCTTCATAAGTTATCGGATCATCACTATGATTCGATACTTCCACTAAGTAAAATTCA
>JAVXUL010000007.1:1594802-1610586 GCA_035590515.1 Trichilia minutiflora | reverse complement strand
CCATAGCTCTTCCTCATTCCTCATGGCGACAGCAACCACGAGAACACACATATACCATCGTCTCCATACTCGCGTCCTTTCCGAACCATCGGCTCTGATACCATTTGTTGCACCACATCGAACCGGGGAGCCCATCTAACCACTGGTGAGAATACACTTAAGCCAAATGAGTAAACACATTCATGGGCTTGGACACCACTTTCAACCCAAAACCTTAAGGTATTAGGTCTATGGATCCATTCCACTTATATATTACTCATTTGGCTTTTAATTCTCCAATGTAGGACTCTTTCACTTCACCCACTCATACTTGATATACTCACACAATCTGTATCAGTAGCTGCAACCATTGAATTGCTGAGTTTTTCAGGATTAATTTAGGGTTTACTTTTTTTCTTAATTTTTTATTTGACTTTGATTTATTTTCTTGCTTTCTGGCTTTTTAGAGACAGAGAGACGGAAGTTTGAGGAGTTGAAGGAAATTGTTCGCTTAGGCGAAGGCAGTGTCAAGGATAGAGGAGGAATTCTGTGGAGCATAGGTTATTTTGCGAATCAATCATATTGTAGAAATGTGTTGAAAGAAAAGTCAATGTTTGTCAAGTTGCTTACGTGTAAGTTTTGGATTTGTTACAATTTGGAGTAAAATGTTTTATATAAACTGACGTTATAAAATTACATAATTTTCATGCATTTCATATACAATATATTTTTTTTTAATTTCATAAATTTTATGATTTTATATATATATATATATATATATATATATATATATATGCTTATTCATTTAAAAGAAACTACAAGCTCAAACTGCAAAATTACAAAGCTACGAAGAAAATAGAAAATGGATGATCATCAATTGCATAGTCTACAAGAACTGCATTGTTTTATTATCAGGTAGCCCAAGGATTCAGTCACATAACCCACTTCTCATCATCATCATCACCAACACCAAAATACATGCATACAAACATGTTTATGGATAAGAAAGAGTAGAGAGGAGCAATATATTTTCAGTGATCAGTTCATGAAATGGCAAGCTACAATGGTCCTACCACCTTCCACCATTTTTAGCCTTGCTATTGCAGTACAATCGGAAGAGATTGAAAGCAGAGATGCAAGACAGAACCACCATACTCAGGCTAACCAACAGAGCTGAAACGATTCCCTTGGCAACTTGGTTGCAAAATTTTCCGTACATGTTGCATATCTTCATCCATTGGAGCTCTGGTTGTCCAAACTTCGCAATCATACCAGATTGCAAAGCAGCAGCTACTGCAGCAACAGTCAAGTATGCCATCACCTGCACAAAATAAAGTAGACAGTTGGTATATGTTAAGTCAAATGGTTAAGCTTTTAGGCATCAGTGCAGGTTTGATCTCACGGTGTCAACTTGCATCATGAGGGGAATGTTAAGCCAATTGCTTGGACCCTCACTTAACTGGCAATTTACTATAGTATCTGAATAGGTTTGACCTCACAGTATCCAGCTTGCAAGTGAGGGATATGTTAAGCCAATTGTTTCAGTCCTAACCTTCAAGTTAAGTTTTCAAATAAAATAGCAGTTCACTATGGTATCATAGCAGACTTGATGACCATTTTAAATCAAGCGGCATTTTAACAATATTGAATTTTTCTGCTGCAGATTTGGTGCTAGAAAGTTCAAATAATCGGTGAATTAATTGGGTAATGGTCAAACTTTCCAAGCTCTGTAAACACATTAAAACCAAGGAGGGCCACAATTTTTCAATTCATGGTCCTATATATTAAGTCAACATCCATGGCATTGAATGACTCTGATTCCTCTCAGAATCATAACTATTTTGTGGGATCAGTCACTTTCAAGCAGTTCAAAGAAAAAAGGACTGTTTCAGCTATCTGTCTCAATTCTGAAGTCCAGATCTAACATTGGACAACGATTACATTATGGGTTTAACCTCAAATCATGTTTTGTTTAATGAAAATTAAGTTTTAACATTCACAAATTATACCTGATCTCCAGAGAAAATTGCCAAAGCTAGAGGCTTGTTGAATAACACACTTCCCTTAATCATAGCAACAACACAGCGGAGAACTTGAAGCAATGAGTAGGCTGCGGCAATGCCATTGGCTACGACCAAAAATCTGCAAAATACCGCAAAATACAAAGAGTGTTAAATTAAGGTGTAGAAAGAGCAGAATATGAGAAGATTGATGAATTTCTGTTGAGTATAGGAGCTTACATAAGTGCTTTCATATCTGTGAACTTAGCTTTCTTTTGAATTGAGAAGATTTCTTTCACTTGGGTATCAGTTCCAACAAGAACAGCAGCAAGAATACCTAAGCCACAGATTACACATCTCAAAATCAACTCAACAAGTCTTATTCTTCTATCAACAACCTTCATAATTGTACCATGATAAACAGGCACATTCCCTGGACTAACCCCGACTCCCAAATAACTCATTTCTTCCAAAAATTCAACTCTCAAACAAGAAGATTCAGAAGAGAAGAAGAAGAAAGTTCAGAACAAAGCCTCTAAGTATTACACAACATTACCCAAAAGTTCAACCACTTAAATAGGAGATAGAAAACAGAAAACCCAAAAAAAAAAACAAATATTTGTGTGGTGGAGAAATGATAAGTACTTGACTGAAAAGCTTTGTGAGCCCTAAAGACAGAGGGTGCCTTAAACATTAAATGTGAAAGAAAAAAAAATTAAAGCGGTTTGGTGTTTAGAGTTCTTTTTTCTAGGAGAAGGATGCAGGTTGTCGTTCCAAGAAGGTTGTCAGATAATGGTAGTAGAGAGATGCGTGTCTTAAATTCTCTAATTGAATTGAAGGTGATAGGTTGAATTTATGATTACCCATTTTTCTAGTATACTCCATGCTAGACTAGAAAGAGAAGTCATTTGGAGCTGAAACACAATACAGAATTGCAAAAGCTGGTCAAAATGATTAAGGCCGCATACTTGTTGCTGGTTTTTCTCTTTAGTGGCGGGCCAAATGGGGTTAGGTTATGGTTTTGTGTTCACATGTTGTTATAAATTAGAGAGTGACCATTTAAGTTCAGAATTCTCTATTTTGCAGCTTGCTTAATAGATTAGAAAATAAAGCTTAAATGGTGACAAGGATTAAGTTCTAACAGGCTTTTCTGCCGACCAAATTCCACAACACCCACTTCTTGATTTTCTTTCATTTGTTTATATGCCTATCAAAATGGTGACCATTCATTTACATGCTTGTGATGCAATATGATGTAAAATTTTAAACCTGTATGTTGTCAAAGAAATATTGTAGTATAAGTAGTAAAAAGTTGAACCGCGTAACATCTTTCAAAGAAAAAGATAAGTAGGATAGTCTTAATGAGATCATTCAGTTACAATAAGTTATATATTATACACTTTTTTTTTCTTAGATCATAACTATTACTATTTATTGAATGGCCATATGAATAATGTGATGTATCCATTCCATTTAAAATTTTTTACTCTCAAACGAAGTTTATGTTTGAACTAAGTAATTCATAGTTCATTTATGTACCTATTTGAAATTTATTTTACTTTAAATTATAGATTTTTCCGAGTGAGAGCTGGGAGGTGTGTTGGGGTATGGAGGGTGATAAAATTATATTATCACATTAGCGGTGTTAATTCGTATAAACGTATCGTATTTGTGTCATGTCAATAAATTTATAATATTTTTTTGTATTTATTCGAATCCGATCTATTTATTAATCATGTCAAGAATTCTCGATCTAAATACAATCCATTTATTAATCATATCATCCGTTTAATAATCGTGTCATCAATTTATTAATCGTATTATTTATTTTTTAAATAGGTGATATAATGTGATACGATTGAATCATTAACTCGATCTAATCTATTCAATTTATTTAATTAATTAATAAAAAAATTTATTTATTTAACTAACTATTTATTTAAATATAAACTAAGTATCAAATATAAATAAATAAAATTATTATATTAAATGATTATTTATTTAAATATAATTATTTATTTAAACATGATTATTCATTTAATTAATCGTATTTTAATCGTATCTTAAACGAATAAACGAATTCAGAAAGTCAAATTCGATACGATTATTAATCATGTGACACGAATACGATCCGATTATTATTTGTATCAAAATTTTCAAATCTTAATCCGTTTAATTATATCGAATTCGTGCTGAATAATCGTGTCATGACTCAAATTGTCACCCCTATTCACATTAACCATACTTTTGCTCCTTGCATGTAAATATATGAGCAAGAAATCCGTTTGCATTGCATTTATATTTCATATAGGGATATGAATATACTATTAAATGAAATAATGAAAGAAAGATCAAGAAAATTCTTAGAATGTGAACCCTAAAATGTCAAGAGCATTGCATTTCCATCCCCCTCCCCCCCCCCGCCAAAAAAAATTTATTGGGCTATGAATTCATTAGTGTTGAAAATGATGAGACTTCCCATCTTTTATAAATGCCCTCTTTTGTTTTCTGTATAAATACGGATATGCAAATTGATAGTATCCACTGTTCTTCTATCTCAGCAAATACCATATTAATATTATATATATAATACTTGATCTAAGTCTGTTAACAATATTGTCTATTTTGGCCCAATTCTTGGGGTATCATGATTTTGTTATTGGAAATGAGTTATCCTGAAAAGTTCCTAAGAGGTCATTTATCTTGGTACTGCTCTCGTCTAAGTACGTTTAACTGTGTAGTTCTTGAAAAGAAACCACCACCCATCTCAAAAGGTCTTATTGATAAATTGGTTCCTTTTTTACATATATAGTCCAGTAACTTTCTCTCCCATTCCGATATGAGATTCGGTTCATCCCTATTGTCCTAGAAACTTGCCAAAAACCGCTCACTCCGACGTCACTTTCCGCCCTCATCGGACCAGGATGTTACAACATATCTCTTAGTATTTATCTTAGCATTTATTGAGGGGCCAAATATAGCCCACGAATCATGGAAATTTAATGAAGATTGGAAGCAAGTTGTTGCATAAAGGAATAAGAGAAAGAAATATCATTAGCCTTATCGTTGGACAGGAAAATCTATACCAATCCTAACATATCCAGAATTGATATTGAAAATCAAACATTGGAAAGAAAAATTAAAAAAAAACCTTCATGAAAAAGATTGACAAATTCTTCAATGCTTCGATTCATAGACGATATTCGAATTTGCATGAATGATGACCTGCCATCATCAAAGATGAGTTAACAGACGTTTAAATTTTTCTGAAGATCAAAACGAGATATATAGTTCATTAGTTTGTTATGATCTTACTTGGGTCGAGGTCGGTGACCATAGCAGCAGCATGGAAGTAACATGTTGCTCCTTGATGCTTGAACTTTTGATAGTAATCATTGAAGGCAAAAGAAGCATGGTCTTTTATAGTGTTAGGAAAATAACAAGGTTGATTCACTTGTATTTTACTGCAATCGGAACCTCCTTTCCCACAAGCCCAATCAAGTGCTCTTTGCAGTTCTTCATCTGGGGTTTGTTCATCAGCTATGCACCATTCCCCTAGTTGCCCATCTGGGTTTACAGAGCAAAACAAATAGTTTAAATTTCAATAATACTTTTAACTTGAGTCATGATTACAGATCATCTTAGATAATTTACCTGATATTTGCAGAACTGAAATCGCAAGAACTAAAGCTAGTAGAATTCTCAAAGAAGATGATATTGTATAGTTAGAACTTAGAAGTACATCTCTTTGCTTGTTCTATATTTATGAAGTTCTTAGCTTTTCCCAAAGCTATAGATTCCAGTCTTTGTTAGTTTCTTGTATCTTAAGCTAGCTAACAGTTTAAAATTAGTTTGACTGGCTCAAATTCAGATCTCTTTTGCCAAGAGAGAATCAACATAACCCTATTCCTAAACAAACTAGTTTTATAGGATTTGATAGAATCCATTTTCCTTGGATCCAATCAATTTTCTTTTTCTTTTTCTCTTTAATTCTTTCTCTGTTTCATTTTCTCTTTTGTTCCCTAGTAGCCATGCATATAACCTCCATCTATCAATGGGTTTCAATGCCGACACTTTGGGTATAATTTTTAAAAATTTTGTTATATTTTTAAATTTTATAATTATAATTCATAAATTTAGATTTGTTGATAGAAAAATTAAAAATTACAATTTAAGATGTAGAAATGAAATATCACAAATACCCAACGAAAAAAAAAATATTAATGATGATGATAAAATGATGAGAATTAAAATATTAAGATTTTTGTTTTTTATTTCTAAGTTAAAGATAATATTAATGAGTAATGTTACAAATTTCAAATAGATGCCAACCATTTTAATTCTTTAATTAGGTTTTAACTCTTATTAATTTGTCTCTAAATTAGTTTACCTTCCAAAAGTTGTATATTTTATCTTAATAAAATAATAATTAATTTATATTTTTTACTGTCATAAAATAGATATTAATTTATGTTTCTTATTTATATATATACAAGATTTTTTTTTTCATAAATCCATCTTATTAATTAAATGGTGAAACAAACTAACGAAATCATGATGGAAGATGGATACACAAACAATAATGATGAATTTTAACTTCTCTTGTTTTTATCACCTTAATCTCATAAAAAAATTCAGTGTAATTATCTTATTGATCTGTATAGGAGAATAATAAATATCTTTATAATTTGATTAAATAATAATTTTTTCCGTAATTTATTTTTTATGACAAAACCTCTCTTAAATTTAAAAGTTATGACAAATATCATTTATTAAATTAATTTTTTTAGTATTTTATCTTTTTTTATGATGTATTAACTATTATATTTTAAACTTTTATAAAAATATAAAAATTTTAAAAAATTATATAAAATATATAAAATTACTATTTAAAAAATTATATAAAATACATAAAATTTAATTAATAAACTTTATATTTTGAATAAACGTAAAAAAAATTTATAAATTATATTTTAAATTTTTTTTATATTTATATTTTTATAATGATTAGAGGTATAATAGTTATTATACAATAAAAGGACAAAATATTAAAGAAATAGATTTAAAAGAAATATTTATCATAATTTTTAAATCTTAGAAAAGTTTTTATCACAAAATATAAAATAAGAAAAAAATTATTATTTAACCAAAATAATTGTCATTTTTCCGTTGTACTATTAACTTCCTACTGTTTATGTTGATCCATCGATCGATCAATCTATATCCGTGAATCTATCTATCTATCGAAATAGAGAAATAGATAAGATAGATCCATCGATCGATCTTGTTTCATGATTCGTTGGATTCTCCAATCTTCTCTAAGATCATAGTAAAAAAACACATCTACTAAATGGGCCTAATATGGGCTTGTCTCTAACTCATCTTAGCCCAGCAACTAAAATTCGAAATCGACCCATTGCATGGATCGAAATCTGAAACCCTACAAGGCCATCTTCAGACAAGCTACCGAGTTTTGCTGTTGTCCAAGCAATCCTTGGCTGGTTGTCTCAAAGATTTAATAAAAAGGAATTGAAAACAAAAATGGCATCATAAAAAGCCAGGTCTCTCTGTTTCCCATAAGCTCATGGCTTGCTTTGATGCCCACATGTTTTTCTTTCTTCTTTCTGTTTGTCATTTTTCTAAAAGCATTTTCAAATCTGATTTCCCTTTTGGTTTCATTGAGAAATTTGCATATCTGCTTTGGGTAAATATTTAATTTTGTTCTGGTTATATGCATTCAATCCAAAAGAGGTGCACTTTTTTTTCTTTTTTTGAAAACATAGTACAACTTCTTCAATTTTAATTGCTAGACTTTTTTAATGTTTTATTATTGTAGAAAACCAAGTGATTTGATACTTTTTTAATAAATTAAAAAATGTCAGCGGAATATCGGACCATTTACAATTTTCAAGTACAATTAAATAAAAAACCACCAGACAAACCAATTCTTAACAAAGTACATAAGAATATTTGAATAACTATAATTAAAGAAGTTTATTTTTGGAGAAATTAAAATTTTATAAAAAGAAAACTGCACAAAAAGAGGGGCGAAAATGACCCCGAAAAAAAAAAAAAAAAGGGGACACAAATGCCTAAAAAGCATGCAGGCCTAAAGCAAATCAAGTAAGAAACGCAAACACCCAAATAGGCACACAGGCTTAAAGGAAAACATCCAACAAACTATAATGCAATAAAACAAAACATCCAAGAAACAACAACTAGGTCTCTAGAAACCATATGCGAATTAGATCAGGAACTGAAGAAGAAGTTTACATTAGTCCGAAGATTTTAAAGAGTAGAAGAACAATTATGGTTACTTGATTAACTATATTTTCTCTTACCTTCAATATTTATAAGACGTTTTATTAGCTTTAGGACGTCTTTAGAAAACTTTTTCAATCCTAGAGAATGGTTCTCTATCAATTCTTGTTCTTTCTTGCCTAGAAAATATCTAATATTTATATAAGAAACAAATATAAGTTAAAATAGATCAAAATCTCTAATGCATTATGAAAACTAGGAATATTTGATCAAATGAATCGTATAGTTTATTTGGTCAAATTTTACATTGCTCTTTAGAATAATTTGGTATCATAATTTATTCGAACAAATCTCCCAATTTGTTCAGTAAAATTTAATCAAATTTTGCCCTTGAATCCTTTATCCTTCATTCAAACTATTCTCATTATCTGTTTGATCAAACTTTGAATTCTCCTTTTCTTTTCACATTAGTAATTTTTAATCTTGATTTTTTGCACAAACTTTCTACTAAAACCTTTAATCCTCCATCTAATAGTTGAAATCCTATTCTTTATTTATTAGTTGAAATCCTAAGTAATTCACAGTAGTAAGTGAATTTCTTGGTCGATATTATGACACCCATTGTAATTTTCTTTAATGTTTTACCTTAGTCATGTACTCTTTTGACCATATCATCTTTTTAATTGATTCAATCATCTCCTTATACTCAACCTTTCTTTACGCTAAGGTCACTACATGTTGTAGTGATGATTTTCAATTAACCATGTATCCTTTAACTCCAAGTTCTCTATCATACGCAACTATTAGAACACGTTAAATTTTAATATACTCTTTAATTATAAGTTTTTGTCTTGTGTGTAAAGTCTTCATCAAACTCTCCTTCCTAAGGATCCATGTAGTATTTAGCTTCCTTCTTCTCAATTTGTAATTTCTCCATCTTCAATAAGGTGCCAAACTTCTTCTAGGTCTTCATCTCTTCGCACAAGGTTTTAGACTCTTTTTCAGTCTTAAGGTTTCTTCCACTAACTTGTAATCACTCAAAGTTCTTTTCAAAGATTTGCTTCTTGTCTTAATATTTTTTATCTCCTTTGGCTTTTTTCTCAACTTCTTCTCATGGTGTATTTGACTTTTTTTGTCTTTAAGCTCCACCTTAAGTTAAAATCTTCCAGGTTTTGGTGATGAACAACCAACTACACTAGTACTTTTTTTTTACCCAAATCAACCTTTAGAACTTTACTTTTTTCATAACCACCTTTCCTAGCAATATATATAAGTTGTATCTCTTTTCAGCCTTTATTAGAACTTGAGATCCCTTTATCACTTTTAACATTTCAGATTCACTCCTAAAAATACACTCAGTGTCTCTAGCATCCCAAGTGCAATAAGATTTATCTTCAATCTCGATACATATCTTACATTTTATAACTCAACTTAAGAATCTAAACATATCTTTATTCTCATCGTACTATATTATTATCCAACAAGACTCTTCCAAGTTCTTCTCTTTTTAAGGATGAGAACATCCCTTCATTTAAACACATGTAAAATGTGTAATCCTAATCCAAAATCTATTTTTTGGACATTTTTTTATCAGCAACCACCAACAAGAAAGCCTTTTGAAAGTTTGCTTTTTCAACTATAGTTGCACTCTTAGTCATTTTGTTTCCTTCCTTACTTGGTTTCCTAGTCTTTTTCTAAGGATAATTCTTTCTAAAATGACCTTTTTTTTGTGATAGTAAAAACACTTTAGACTCTTTTCTTCAAACTTTGACCTTTATTGCTTCTTTTTTTCATATTTCAATGTTGCCATTAATTCCTTTATGTTCTACCGTTCTCCTAATGCTTTCTTAAAATTAATTCTTTCTATTTAACTCCTTAAATCTTAATAGGTTCTTGATATCATCTATGAAAAGTCCTACCATATAAGAAGTGATTCATAAAGTGCTCATATAAGAGAAAAGGTGATATCAGTACCAGAAGAGTTTAATCCTAATCTTCTACATCTACATCCACTGTCTTCAAGTCTAATATCAATTTATTAAACTTGTTAAGATATTCTTCTACTGATTCTCCTTCATCCAGGTGAAAGGTATACATCTTTTTTTTCAAGTACAACCTTTTTGACGTAGATCTTAATGTAGACTTCATCATATATTTGGCCTTTAACTTCAATCAAATGTCTTTTGTGATATATATATATATATATTTTAGACTTCTCTTAAACTTTGTTGTATAGGGGCAAGATTAGAGCCCTTCTTACTTTTTTTTAGATTTTTTTGTTTACAATCCCTTTAACCTCTTCTTCATGAAGTGTTGAATCTAAGACTTCATTTTCAAGAAAGGTTCATATCTTTATCTTTTTGAGATTAAAATTCTCGTCCCTTAAATATTTTTTAATGGAGAACTTGACATTCCGTATTCTTCGTCTTCTTTACTTGTTCTTTCAAGCTCTAATACCAATTATAGAAAATTACATGTCTTGATACTACTTGTATGAACCAAGAAATCTTAACAGAATATCAATTTCTAGGTTATAACCATTTAAAACCGCCAAGAATAACTAAAGAAGAAACCAAAAGATAAACCAATCCTCAATAAGCAAACAACAAACCATACAAGAGTACAAAAATTAATATAAGAAGTTTGCACTAATCTAGAAAGATTTCAAAGAATACAAAGAACAAGTATACTTACTTAGACAACTGCACTTTCTCTTGTTCCCCAATACTTACAAGACTTTTGACAGGCTCTAAAACCTTTATGAAAAACTTTTCTCAACCCTAGAGAATAGCTCTCTATTGTCTTTTGTTGTTCTCTTTAACCTAGAAAACATCTAGTTTTTATATAGGGAACAAATACAAGTTGAAATAGATCAAAATTTCTAATGCAATCTGGAAACTATGATGAATCAGTTGAACGAATCATACAATTCATTCTGTTGAATTTTACACAGCTATTTGGTATCACAATTTATTCGAATGAATCATCCAATTTGTTCGACCAAATTTAATTAAGCATTCTAACTTTTAAATCTTTTATTCTTCATTTGAATGACTCTTATCATCCGTTTGACTGAACCTCTGTTTCAATTCAAACTTGAATCATAATTCAATAATTACTGTCTATTTTTAGAAATTTACTAACTTGTTTAGATTTTTTGAATTTCATTGAATTATTACTTTAATACAAGTTGTTGAAGCAATTCCATCTACTAGTTGATTTGCGTAAATGGCATTTCTTGATGTAGGGAAAACAGAGGAACACAATTCACAATTCACAATTATACAATTAAGTTTCATAAAATCCGGCAATTGAACCTCTCTCCTAGACTTTTGGATTTGTGGACTTTGATAGTAGCTTAAAATATTAAAAACTTTGAACATTTAAATTGATAAATAATGATAGATATTGGGTTTTAAAATTCTTGCAGAACATATATGAAGTAGCTATGTTGTTAGGATATCAAGTGTGAGTGTGTGAAGTGAAAAAGTCCCACATTGAAAAGTTAAAAGGCAAATGAGTAATATATAAGTGGAATGGACCTAATACCTTAAGGTTTTGGGTTGGAAGTGGTGTCCAAGTCCATGAATGTATTAACTCATTTGGCCTAAGTGTGTTCTTCTCACAGTTTGGACGGGCTCCCCGGTTGCAATAAGTGGTATTAGAGCCGATGATTCGGAAGGGACGCGAGTATGGAGACGATGGTATATGTGTATTCTCGTGGTTGCTGCCGCCATGAGGAATGATGAAAAGTTATGGATTCCCAAGAAAGATAGCCCAAGGAGGATGACCCAAAGAGAGTGGGCTAGTCAAAGGTGGAGTTGTAAGGCGCAGCTCCTGGAGAAAAAGAGCACGTTCGTCTCTCGCGTGACTCTGAGTAGAGCATTGGTAGACGTAGACTCCGATATAAGTGAGTCAGACTTGGTAGGAGTATGGGCTCTTAAAAATACCATGATACTCGAATAAAAGAAAGAAAGACTTTCATTTAATGGGGGAGCAAGTAAAGCCCAAGTCTAATGTGGAAGATACTCACACTTGAGGGAGAGATTGTTAGGATATCAAATATGAGTGTGTGAAGTGAAAGAATCCCATATTGAAAAGTTAAAAGGCAAATGAGTAATATATAAGTGGAATGGATCCATAGACTCAATGCCTTAAGGTTTTGGATTGGAAGTGGTGTCTAAATCCATGAATGTATTAACTCATTTGACTATTCTCCCGGAGTTTGGGTGGCTTCCCCGGTTGCAACATATGTAACATATCAAAATTCAATACAACGAGCTGGTTTTCTGGTGGCCCAAATAAGAAAAGAAGTCTAAAGCTTTCACCATTTTTAATTTCTCTGGATGGAGAGTTTGAAGTTCGAAGAATCAAATTATTAGAAACAAGTTTATAATTTTTCTATAACCTAACAAGGAAGTAAGCATTTTTTTTTTTCGAAAAAATTGTTTCAGCTTTTATAGAAATCTCGTTTGAACATTGAGCCAATTCTTTCCAGTTGCTTTGCTTCAGCCAATGGCATTGACTCTGCAGAGAAAACAGAGGATCTTACTATTCAACAGTATAATTTATGCAAAAGCAATTTTTCTTGAGAATTATAGATTTGTAGACTGTGATAATGTATTGAAATATCTAAGTTTTTGGTCATTTGTGACAATGGAAGCCAATTGAAGTAAAAGGTGATAATGATTTAAGCAGATGCACATAACATAATTCTTCGGCAATATCTTTGCTCAACGAGAGTTGGTTTCAGGAAATAATCAACCCTGAAGCTCAGTAAGACCAATCATGTTACATAATTCTATATATATTATACTATTCACTTCCAAAACCTTGATTCTACACGAAGCTGCAGAAAACTGATCATCAATAATGTCTAGGTCTACCAAACCACAATCAAGGTATTCATTCATATAAATCATGTCTTCTCTAATAATAATATTGACAAAATACATCAACAGTTCGAAGATTACACTGCCTTACAAGTACTGATCATAATAAGAAGTATATAAGACTAATAGTTTTATAGATGAAGAGAAGTGTCAACATCATCAAAGTTACAAGTTCCAAATTTTTTGGCAGCAGCATGCATGGATGATGTTTCTGATGTTGTCTTCATCGTCGTCGCTGTAATCGGCTGTAAACTCATCAACAGAGGAGTTTCCATGCACTGAAACTCATCATTTTCCAGCAGTTTAGTCTCAGAATTAGACCAAACTGTAACTTGAGGTTTTGGTGGAGGATAAGGAAGGAAATGAAAGAAAAACCTAGAAGGCTCATGATAGTAATAACATTGCATTCTATGAAGCTCTTTTTCTTCTCTCATTTTCTTAACTCTTTGCAATTGTCTAAACCTCTCTTGCAACAAAGCAATAGAAGATGATGACTGAATCACAATTGGGTCATTCATAGTTTCCTACCCATTTGAGAAAATGGAATGACTTGCATGTGTTTATATAGTAATGTTCCAAATAATTTAAAGGGTATTTTTTATTTTTTATGTTTTATTACTTAAAAAAAATTAAAAGAAAAGAAAAAAATTGTAAAAAAGCAAAAGAGGGGAATGAGAATCAGAAGCTAAGAAGCAAAATCCAAATACAAAATGTTTAATTGGTTAATCTAAGAGAGTACTTTGTTTTGGTATAGAAGAAAAGTTTGTCAAGAAAAAGCCAAAAGAATGTTAGAAATTAGCGCATGGAAGGGTTTGTTTGGAGGAATAATTAAATAAATTGGATGATGCTTTTTCTGTCACATTGTCAATAAAAAAGGCTCCTGTTAAGAGATGAGACAAGGGTGCTTTAATTTCTTGGTGGGCTTTGTTTTCATTGCATTTTTGAAAAAATAAATAATTTTTTTTTTAAAGAATTTAAATTCCACTTCAAAATCTCTTTCCCTCTTTGAATTTCACATTGTTAAACTAATTACAGAGATATATTTACAATTATTATATTTTTCTTTAGGCTGCATTATAATAAAAAGGTCACAATTATTATGAAATAAAATTGTTAATCATCAAATATAATTTTTACCTGAAAATTAATATTTATTATTTTTTTACTTATATTTTAATATTTAGTAATTTCATCTATTTCAGTATTAGGACAAAATCATAACACCTCAATTTTGAACATATTATAAAATTCAAAAATGAGAAAAGCATGCTGTAGTTGGGACAAAGTGGGGCATAAAAGCCGAAAGGAGAATGAGAAGAGAGAAGGATATCAATCAATCATCTTAGGAATTTATAATGTTTTTGATTTAATAATAATAATATCTATGTATTGACAAAGACAACAATACCAACATTCATTCCTTTTTCTTTTTCTCTGTCAGAATAATTTCTCTTGTCTTTAAGTTATTGTAATGGAATGGCATGCAAAAATGAAAGCTGCAGATGCTAAACAAATACTCTTAAATTGGATGCTTCTCTTAATTTTCCCTACAAAACCCATTTCATATTTTTAAATTTTTTTTTGAATTATTTTAAGTTTTGTGAACTTCAAAATGATGAAAAGAAAACATAAAAGAATTTTTTTTAGACAACGCGTGCAATTGGGATTTATGCTTTTAAAAACATGAACCTATTTGTGTGATGTTTCCTTGGGGATATATAAAACAAAACAAAGATTGTTAAGCATATAAAACAATGAATTATGCATACTCTTGATGATTTGTTTGTCTGCCATTGTTGAAAATCCTAAGGACTAAGTTCGTAGCTATGTTTATATAGTAGATGAAAAGATAGGTTTAACTCAATGAGTATAGTTTGATGGATATAAATATGTTGGATAGTTATCTATCTTGTGTTCAAATTTAAAAAATTCATTCTTTGTAAAAGTATGTAGTAATCAAAGAGTTTTATTTAATATTTTTATCATAACGGTGAGTGATATTTAAATATGTTGGATGATTATATCTAACATTGATTTTGCATTAGATTAGATATTATAATTTAAATATCGTATAAATGGATTTTTTTACTGTATATATATAAAAAAAAAACAGAAGAAAAAGATAGATTTATAAATAATGTTTCAGGACTGGCACTGAACTTAGGTGGATCCTCTGCACTAACGTCTTCAAATTCCCGCCCTCATCTAATGTGGATTTTGACTCTCATTTTTTAACCAATCTCCTTCTAAAACAAGATTTCATCTTCTGTTTAAAATATTTAAAACACATATGATATTCACAAATTTATACTTACGGGGAATTTTACTGAGGTTCAGTCTAGTGATTCAGGCCCATCTTTACGTCCTTGTTCGAGTTCACTATATACACATATCCAGCACTTATACGACGTCGCTCTGAGAAGATGGTCAGGCTAATAGATCGAGACAACTAGTCAGGGAGTCAGTTCAACGGTCTACTACGCAGCAGTATAGACATGTAGACACTCGGAGTATACTAGTCCCCGCCCCTCCAATTTATGGCGACACCAAGGCTACAACCTGCCATGTGAAGATCTCCCGAGAGCCAGAGGATTTCACTCGGGGGAGTCGGAAGCCCCGCTCGGAGGTGCGAACAGTCAGGGGCTCGGGGAT
>JAVXUL010000007.1:1582640-1594702 GCA_035590515.1 Trichilia minutiflora | reverse complement strand
CCGCCTCAAGTTCAAGGACAAGAAGAAGAAAAAATCTGCTAGTGTAGAAAAATCACCGTAATATTTTCTTGTATCAACAAGTTACAAAATAAATTTCACAATTAATATATAATTATTTTAATTAAATTTAAAGATAAGTTAAATTGATACAAAATATGTTCATAGTACAATCAATAGTCTATATAAAATTTGGTTTATTAATAGTATTGTTTATGCATAAAAAATTTAATGGTAATCTTGAGATCATCAACAAAAATTATTATAAATTATCTTTGTTATGTGATAGTTTAATTAGGAGATTTTGGAAAATTAAAGAATATAGGATTGAATTAAGTTGTGTGTCTAATTTAAGGCTGGCAATAGGGTTTTATATATTTTATTCTGGTTTTTTAACCCATTTTTTAATAAATTTAACAGGGGTGAGTATGGGAAATGTCTCTATATATCTCTACTTATTATTTTTATTTTATATATGATAAAAGTATTATTATTGTATTATAATATTATTTTTATGCAGTGGTAATTAGATCAAAATTATAATTTAAATATGTAATAAAATAAAAAATATGAATTATAAGATTTTTTTAATTAAATATTATCTAAATATATTTTTACTTGCAAAATAATATTAATTTATCATTTATTTTTATTTAATGAGTAAACCAAAAAACTAGTCTAAAAGTAATTATACATAAAAAATTTAATTTATAAATATCATTGAGGTATTTCTTTTATATATAAAAAGAAAATGACCAAATTTCAAAATATATATAAAAAGGGACAGAATCTATGATACCATATTTTTTATACAAATTGTTACACAATTTTTAACTTTAAAATTAATATATTTTCAATGAGTAAGATTGAATTTAATAAATAATTTATAATTAATGTATTATAAGTAAAATTTAATTATACTTATATAAATAAAATTAATTTAATGATCTAAAAATGGAGTAAGAAATTATGTAAAAAGTTGGAGGCTTTTGATAGTAATCATATGTATGAAAAGAAAAAATATATATTAAACGGTGCGTTTTACAAGAAGTGACAAAAACTTCAAAACGCTACGTTTTGATGTTTGCTAGAAAATAATATGCAGCGGGAAGACTTTTGAATGAAGTCAACGTGAAGCTAAACTCATCAACTCTCCCACCGAGCCCTCAGCTCCAAATCCACTACGGCAATCTAACAAGAGCTTCTCGTTGCTGTCGTGAATTTCTCACTTAAATATTTGGATGCTTTACCAGGTTTGATTTCTTTATCATTATCTTATTTGGAAAATAATAATCTCAACTAGTATGCTTTTTAATTTATTGTAGATCTAATCATGAGATTATGATGTGCTTAGTGGTAGAACTAATAATATACATGGATTAATTCTTATTAATAATTGATAAATGGAACAGTTGATCATCATGTACATTCATTCTAGAATCAGCAGAAACTATGAACTGTACATGTAAATGTAAGAGAAATCATGCGTTTGCAGTAGAATCTTGGTTGATAAGTGGGAGCTCTAGATTAGAAGCAGATTCTGAGAGTATCATAGTCTGTGAGCAATGCGGTGAAGTAACTAAATTCATGATGAAACTTGATGTGACCTTTACTGTCAAATCGATTGGCAACGAGAGTGACCCAATCAGGAAACAGATTCCCCATTGTTCACCGTTCAACTTTTCATCATCGGTCACAATGTGAGCGATTTCGATGAAGAATGCTTGTAGGATCAATGTGGTACTCACTGAAACCGTCCAAAAGAATAGGTTCCTATGGATGCCTTTGAAAATATTCTTCGCATGCGGATCTCTTGAATTGAACTGGTTGAAAACCTGACAGAGGATGAAAGTATTGAATATCATGATTTCGGTTACCTTGTCGTTGATTTTTAGGATAGATTTGCTTTTGAATTGAAAGGTCACTAAAATGATGGCTTGAAATGAGGTTTGGGTGATTATGTTTCTCCACATGGTTTTGTTGATGAATGAATAATTTTGGTTGATTGGTAGCTTCTTCATCAGGTTTTCACTTGGTCTCTCGGTCAGTAAAGCTAGGCCGCCTGAAACTGCAACTATCACGTTTGCCCAACACCATTGAATTGCTGTAATAGGGGTATTCCCGAAAGCAATTGTCATGATAGTAGTTACGAGGAACCCTGAAATAACCATGGTTAACTCAAGTTGGATGTACTTCTGAATGTTGCTGTAAGTGCATCTTCCGCATCTTAAAATCGTGACCAAAGAACTGAAATTTCCATCCCAAATGATGATATCGGAACTCTCTCTAGCCGATTCACTGCTCCAAGTTCCCATCGTAATTCCCACATTAGCTTCCTTTATTGCTGCAGTGTCATTGGTCGTGACTCCAACCATTGCTACCGTATGGCCTTTTTGCTTCAAACACTGCACCAGTTTGAGCTTGTCCAAAGGGAGGCAATTTCCAATGCCACGGATTTTATCTATCATTTCCATCATCTCAACATTGCTGCAGTTTCGAAAATTTTCACCTTCAAGCACAAGTCCATCTGAGTTGAGAAGCTCAGTAACTATGCGCCTCAGTGTTGACACCTTATCTTCTGAAATCAGTACGACACTAACACCAGCATTTCTGCAAGCTTCTATTGCTTCTCTTGTCTCTGTCCGATCTATACGCTTTAGTCCGAGTAATCCTATCATGATTAAATTATTGTCTTCAAATGGTGGTCCATCAACCTGCTTGTAAGCAAATGCCAAGAGTTGGAGATGCCTGGATTGCATATTTTTAATATCTTGCTCAAAAGTGGATCTTTGTTCTACATCTAAGACCTCAACCTTCCCTTCACTATCATAATAGAACGAACACATGCCCAATATTTTTTCTGCTGGTCCTTTCCAATGCATGTACATACCGCTTTCCTTCCTTAACAGTACTCGGCTTCCTCGTTCATTAGATTCAGTTTCTTTGGGATCAATAATTGTGCAACTTTGCTTCAAAAGCTTCATTTCCATCCCCAAATTTAATGTAGCCCAGGAAAGAATCGGATTCTCTGTTGAGTTACTAGACTCCGGCTGCATTAGAACGTCAGTGCTAATTCCACAGAAGAAAGCTTCAAGAACGTTGGCATCTATTTCAGAGTCTTCTGTGATAGATTTCTGACCAATCCAGCACATACCTACTTCCTGTTGGTTCAGTGTGAGCCCACCAACCTTGTCAGAGCAGATGGTTGTGACCGAGCCCATGCTGACACAATCCATTGATTCTCGAGCAACAGCCTTGTTGTGCAATGCCTTCTTGTTCCAGTAAAAGATGGAAAGGCTTATAATGAAAGGTACTCCTTCCACCATTCCTACCACCAACATGGTAAGTGAAGTTGTTAAAAAACTGACCTTTCCGTTTGGTATCATCACAATTCTCTTGACAGCATCCATTAATTCTTTGATGGGAATCTGTCTACCTTTAGTTTCTGGGACTCCATTTTCATGTTTTTCCTTTCCAAGCTTATAATGCATAAACACCACTGCAGGGATGAGGATCGAGATTAAAAGCCCGATAATTTGAGTGCAAATGCTCACCCTGTCAAGTTGAGTTGGTAATGGGGTCTTGCTAGGAGCCTTGGTAACTCTGCTCATCAGCTCGTTCCATTTTGTGTTTATTCCGACTGATGTCACAAGCATGCGAGCATGGCCAGTAACCACCTTTGCACCATGGTAGACAAACGGATTCTCTTCATTAATGGTTGTTGAGCCGTCATCCAACTTCAAGAAATCACCAGATATAAACAAACCATCACCAGGGATCTTGTTTCCTCTTCTCAAACACACTATGTCACCAATTACAACATCGGAATTGATTGTTTTCTGCACAGTTCCACCTCTAAGAACATCAATTTCAGTCTGCTTCTTTTCTGACAATATCTGCTCTTCTTGCAACTTCTTTGGGCTTCCAGGCCTAAAATCTCGTATGGACTGAACAACTACGAGAATGATGACAGCAAGAATTATGATAGCCCCTTCATACCATCCAGTCCTTGCTCCTTTCTCCTTGATTCCAAAGCCGATGGACATCATTGCTGACACAAAAAGGAGAAAAATGACAGAGTTGTTGCAAGATTTTAAGAGCAAATGGAAGAAGGTTTTTGTGGGAGAACATGCTCTTGAGAGTGGATTGATTGTGCTTCGACAACGAAGATCATCCTCATCTCCAGTGATTCCCTTCTCTAAATCGGTGTCAAGAGCTTCCGCAATGCCTTGAACACCTCCGAAACTACACAGAGAACCCAAGTCCTTGTTCTTCACAATCCGGTCAATGTTTGCGTGTTGGAGTTTTTTGTCACTGACAGGTGAGTCGTCTGTGCCATCACAATAGACATCAACTGAAAGTCCATGCGATGCAGTAAAGCTTTCCACAACATTTATTTCCAAATTCTGCAAAATATTAATCAGTTGATAAGTTAGTTTTCATAATCAAACATGTAAATGTTTATTTAAATATGCAACAGGCTTGTGTATATATGTAGCTGTTTTCAAAATATTACACCTAGAAAACGAAGAACCCTTGGACAGACGTAATTGTTAGTGTACCTGAGAAGAAACTGAAGCTGGGCAAAATGATTGTGTATGCTGTCACTATTTACTTAGTGTCTACAAGACGACGAAGGCTATCTAGTGATTAAAAGAAAAAGAATCCGTCTATCTAATAATTAAAAGAAAAAGAAAAATCAATTAGTTTGTTTACACTACCGAAAAAGATATGCCTTTTAAGATTGGTTGTGTTTGTGTTTGTATTTGTATAGTTTTGCACAAATTTTTCTCGTAAACAAAAAGGAGACGTTGAACTTACTGCCTCCTCTTCGCTTTCATTTCTGATGACGCCTTGAGAAGAAATGGAACCTTTCTTAGCTCTTAATTTGATAATTTGCCGTGCTTGTAGAACGAGAAAAATCCACCGCCAGGGATCTCGTGGAGGGTTATTACTGCTGATGAGCAAGACCTGTTGCTGAGACTCAATGTCCCCATCATGACGATGGCCAATGTTCGACATGTCGAGTTGACGAAATGATCGAAAAACCAAGAGTTAGGCTGCAGTACAGAAATCAAAAGATAGAGGTTTTGGGTTCAATGTTGCCTATTTTTACTACCAAATCAGCGCCTGAAAGGTTGGTTTTCTGATTTCAGCTTTCTCATGTTGTGCTTGCTGGTGAAAACTGAAGGAGAAGATTATGAGAACTAGAGATTTTCTTGTATGGTTTAAGCTAACAAGGCAAGGTATTTATAATTTTCCCACGGACCATGCTATAAGAAATTTCAGTTTAATTTACTGAAGCTATGTTTCCTTGTTTTTTCCCTCCTAGTTTCCTGAATCTGCCTAAGAAACTACAGAAAATGAACACACCTTAGCTAGCTGACAAAACAAACTGGAGGGAAGTACAATGATTTGTCCACGTTTTAACAAACTTTAATCAAACCAGGAACAGATTTCCTCGTATTTGATGTGGTTTGGGGTACAAAGTTTTCAGGGTCTGTTAAATTAAGAAATTAAGAAATTTCTCTCTAAAACTGAGTAATGTCATTGATGATGTTCTTCTGTTTAACAAGTATAACTTAATTAAGTATTAATGATTATATATTTATAACTTACAGATGGGTTAAAATATAAATTTTATATATTAAAATTATAATATTTATTGACTAAATTATGATAAATAAATAAATAAAATAGTAAAATAAACAACAATTTTTTACGAGAATTGATAAATCCCAAAAGAGATATAACCAAACACATTAAAGGCTTTATTTGATATTGCAATACTCTTCTATTTTGTATTGAAAGTAAAGTTAAAAGAAATATATTTAATAATATTAATTTTTAATAAAATATATATATTTTTTTATTAATATTAAATATTTAAAAAAGTTTAATATTTCTAGCTTCATAATATATATGCCATGCATAAAAATAAATTAAATATGAACATACATCTGATAATATAAAATTATAAAACCAAAAAATATCATGGAAAATAGAGGAAGAGAAATTGGTAGGAAACATCCATGCAAATAGGATTTCTTGAACAAAAAATTTCCTGGAAGTCTATCGAAACCGTGTTTGATTTTTTATTCATTTGGAATTGGTTTTAGATTTTCTTTTTTAAATAAAAATAAAAATAAATTTATATTGAAAAGAGGAAGAATATTAGACCGTAAAGAACACTCTCAAAATTAAAATTATAATAATGTAATAGTATTGCATTAATTTTTGAAATTAAATTACATGAAAAATAACTCTTGAAGATAGAAAGATAAAGAAGAATGAAATATACAAATTGAATAAGTTTTGAGATAAACTTATATACACCCATTCCCCTAATTAGCTGATACTACTTCAATTGTTTAGTGAATCAAACAATCGAGTTGAAATCAATAGAATTGGTGCTAACTTAATGTAATGTGAGCATCCAAATTTTTTTATTTTCTTTCAGAGTTATAGTATAATTTAATTTTTAAGATTGCTGTTTTGTATTTATATATAATATATAAAGAGAGATTCTCAAGTGCGAATGTCAGTAATTTTTAAAATATAGATTTATTAAAATGTTATGTATTTTTTTTTAAGAATATTTTTAAAAAAGAAATTTAAATTAATTTTATATGAATTCATGTTTTAAAAAATTACAGAAAAGAAATTCTCTCTCTCTCTCTCTCTCAATATTAAATAAAAATAAAACCAAAAAATCAAAATAAACTGATCAAACATTAGAGATTTTTGTAGCACAACATTAAATTTATTTATTAATTTAAGAAATTATTAGAAAGAATTTTTATGAAATGAGTAGAAATTAAATTATTATAAATTAATTTATACTCAATTTTAAAAATAACGAGGGGAGATATTTTATACTGCAAAATCCCATGATAGAAGTTGCTGTTCAATTTACTCTTTTCATTTCATTTTTAGTTTTTGAATTTTTTTTCTTCCATCTTCTTGGAATTTTCCAAATAATGACATCAAATCAAAAGAAAATTTTTTTGTTAAAGAAATATCATTTGGGATATTAATATCTCGGTCTCTGAATCTTTCTAAAATAACAAATAAAAAACTATTTATAACAAATTAATCTCCACATCGCCTACTTAATCATAACTAATAAAACACAAGAATTAATTTGTTAATATTATGAATTTATGTCCAAATTTGTTGTTTTTAGAAAAATTTAAAGACTTAAATACTGTTGTCTCTATATCATTTGAAGGATCAGCACCACATTGTTTGAAAAATAAAAAATAAAAATAAATTGTGAATAGTTTACCAATAACAAAATATTAGGGTAAATTGGATTTCCTGGCTTTTCCAGGATGCTAATAATCAAAGCCGCGTAAAATTTGGAATTTCTTGTTTCCAGGAAGTTATGTTTTTCATTTGGGATTTTATTTTTAATGTTATTGTTGTATTTTGAGAGTAAAATTATAAAAAATAAAAGATAAATAAATATGAACATGCATTAAAGTGAAAGTTGTATGAAAAATTTAAATCCAAAATAAAGAAGGAAAAGAGTAGAAAGAAAGAGGTAGGAAACATCCATTGATGATTTCTTGTTTCAGTAGGAAACAAAGATTTTCCAAAAACCGTGTTAGATATTTTTAATATAATTATTGTTGTATTTTTTTTTAAAAAGAAAGGAAGAATTAGGCACTTGATAAGGAAAACTCTCAAATTATAACTAATGACTTCATTAATCCCTTACTAATTCCATGAGGTTTGATAAAACAATATTCAAGGGCATAATTCAACATTTTAGTCCTTAAAACTACAAATTTATTAAATATTATCAAACTATATTCTTAGATATTAATTGTTTTGGGCATACTTCAGCCACTAAAATTACATAAAATTTAACTTAATTAACTCTTGAAGAGGTAAAAGATAATGAACCATGAGTACAAAATTCAGAGTTTGCACATTGGATGTACTAGAGAACAATTTATTTATAAAATTATGGTCACATCACCTTCATAGGAAATTAATGATGGAAAACACAAGCTTAAGCATAATTTAAATAGGCAATCTTCAATTTAAGAGTTAATATTTTATTATATTTTTAAAATATGCAGACGTCCGCACTGAAGAAATATGCCTTAGTTTTAATGTTGCACTGAACGACAGCAATCAGGAAACCTAGGGCAACAATGCCAATCCGGCAGAAAATCGCCACGGGTGGCTTCCACGGTTGCCAGGAAAGCGACGACCACCATCACCATCACCACTGGCACCACCAACTTCCGAGTAACTTGAGCAAGTTTCTCCATTTTCTTTGATAGTTCTAGCTGGAGTATGAAGTTCAAAAACTGAAGCCTATGTATTTCTTAAGGGAGACCATCTGAGTAAATTTAGAAGGGAAATAAAACGTACGACAACTCATTTACAGATTTCTTACCATGTTGTGTGATTTTTATGAGGGAAAGTTTATTAAACTCTTACCTTAAA
This sequence comes from Trichilia minutiflora, assembly GCA_035590515.1. Lineage (NCBI taxonomy): Eukaryota > Viridiplantae > Streptophyta > Magnoliopsida > Sapindales > Meliaceae > Trichilia > Trichilia minutiflora. The sequence goes on along the minus strand of JAVXUL010000007.1, from coordinate 1,586,242 downwards.
TGCGTATATTCATTGCTCAAATAAAATTTGAATTTCAAATGCATTGTATTGGAGATTTGGTGACTTGTATATTCAAATTTTATTATTTGGTATTAATGCTGATATAATTTTCTAAATCTACATTATTAATTGTATTTTAGCAATAAATTAATTGAGAATCCTTTAAATTATCACATTTTGAAAACATAATTTAGAATATACATATGCAAATTTATATATAATTCTTTTTTATATATAAACTAAATTTATATTATTGTTACATATTATATATAACTTATTTTTTTTATACTAGCGAATTTTTAGTCCGATAAAAAATAAGATATGTAACGATTATATAATACTATTATAAATTAAATTGTGCCTAAGGGATGCCAAATTCTGAAATTGTCATAATATTGAGTCAATTGAGGATGGCCCGGAACAACAATATATCGGTATTATAAAGAAAAAAAAACTAAAATATAGTGATAACACTCTAAGATTATATATAACCAAGTCATGGTATCACCACTCCAAAAGTTATCACCACTCTTCAAGTATTACGACTATCCTTAAAATTACCTTTGAGTGAGAAAAAAGGATGAGAATACTATTATATACTCAGTAAATAAAAACAAAATAGAGAGTATATAAATACATACAACAGATATGAAAGTATTAAAAAGAATATTTATTTATTTAATGGATTTTAGAAACAATTATCAATATTGTGAAATTATTGTTTACATTCAAAAAGAAAATCATTGGACCTAATCATTCTTCCCAATGATTATATTGATCAGGTGTAACCCTGAGTCATCAGTGGATTTTTCTATACAGTTAAAATCAATGAATGCTATATAAAAATATTCTTGTTTATAAAAAGAAAATCATACATGCCATTTAATGAAAATCTTGTCCACCACTGATATCAACTTCAAGTAGTCTGTAAATCCTCAAGAGACTGTCCTCTACATTTTCGTCAAGTGGGTCACTCTATCCAAATAAGATCATTACCTCCCTTGTACCAGTCCTACATGATAACTATTCACTTAGTACGGTCCCTATCACAACTTATACTTAGACTACTGAACCATTTTAGCTACAGTATTGACTTACCTGGCCATAGCCTCATTGACCTCTATATTAATAACTCAAACAAGTACAATAATATATCTCAAAGACAAATCAAATAAATCATACATATCTTATTTCAACATTCATATAAGTAAAATTATTATTTGGCCTTCTAGGCCTCAATCATCAGATAAAACCATTTACAGGTAATTCATTTAGAAATCCATAAACAAAAAAAATAATAAAAATCTATCATTTTAAAATAATTTAAGATATTTAAATGCAAAATCTTTTATTAATAAATTTAAACAAAATAAGAAAGTTTCACTCATACTATAAAGAAGGTGAGCACTCCCCAATCACTCATCAGACCTCAGCACCTCTCAAGCATCTCTTGTACGAACGTCGTCACCTAAAATATGCATATACTAATAATTTCATTAATACTGGAATTCAAGAATACAAAATAACCTAAATACACATGAATGGATCTTGATCGAAGTATTCTATAGCCGTTTGTATTTGTTTATGTCATTTTCTAGTTTTCATCCTTTTTTTTATTTCTAATACTCTCAAATCAATTTAAACTTGTAACTCATTCAACTAGTGACCTAACTAGCATTAGTCGACCTAATTTATTAAAAACAATTTACAGATAATAGATTCGAATATAACAGTGATTATATATTATTCATTACGAAGCACATTCTTTCAAATTTAATTTTTCTAGCTAGTTATTTATATACCCATCTATTCTACATTCTAAATAATATATTACAACTCAAATATTCATGTTATGAAAGCTATATTAAATTTTCATTGAGAAGGAAATGAGGCTAGTAGATAATAAAGAGAATCGTGTAGATTTGATTATAAATGAAAAATTATGAGTTTATTCGATAGAAGTCAAGAAATCGAGGAAAAGAAAGTTTTGAGAGGGAAAAAAGAGAGAAACAGGAGAAGAGAGGGAAGGAGGAGGAAAAACAAATGATTTCTCCTACTATTGGCCCACATTTATAATATGGGTGTAAAATTATTAAAATACCTTAGAACTATAAAAGAAGAAAAATTCTAGAAAGGACAAAAATAATCATTTCATCCAAATTTTGAGCAATTCGATCAAACAAATCGATTAATTCATTTGATCAAATCATAGTTTGTTCAAATAAATCGAGCCTTTCATTTAATCGAAGATTTCACGAGCTCTTGAAAAATTTTTAGTCACTTATTCGTTCGATTGAATGTTGATTCGTTTGAACGAATCAATGAATTCGTTTGACCTAGTTTTTTATGGCTCTCTGAAATTTTTTGGAATATTAATTCGATCAAACGAGTCATACCTTTCGTTTGATCGAATTATTTCATTTGAATGAATTATAGGATTCGTTCAACCGAATGCCTTCTGTTTTGTAATTATATCGTAGTCAAGTTCTCGTTCAATTTCTAATATCAATTCTTATCTTTTGTTTTCTTTTTAAGTTCTATATTAAGTCTCATAATACTATCGACTTTAACAATATCTGGTTATGCAATTTATAAAAGTGACAGAAATGCGTTTAACTATAAATGTGGGTTATTAACTAAGGGTGACAATTGAGGTAAGACTCATATCATGCCAACTAATTTATAGTTTTTTCTATACTTATTTTTATATGACTTGTTTATTTATCATGCACAAAATTTTAATTTTAAACCATATTCTGTTTATTTGACGAGTGTCATAATACAATATAATTACTTATTTAATAAATGGATACTTAGATTGATATTTTGACCCGACCTTATTTAATAAATGGATACTTAGAGGCAAGGTATCGATACCTTTAGGAAAAGGTATCGATACGTTTACTGTGTAAGATCCAAGGTATCAATATCTTTGATGAAGGGTCTCAACACCTTGAAAGCATGATAAATAGTATACAGTGCCAAACGTATTGATACTTTGGCAAAGGTATCGACACGTTTATGACGGAGATGAAGTCCATTTACGACGAAATATATCGACACGTTGAGAAAGGTATCGATATGTTGCAGGTATAATGAATAGTAAATAACCAAACGTATCAATATATTAGGGGAAAAGTATCGATATGTTGGAGGTATAGTGCCAAAGGAATCGATACGTTTTGAAAGGTATAGACACCTTTGATTGATTTCATAGCCTATTTACGCAGAGAGGGAGGATCGTCTTCCCCATTTTCAGTTTTTCACTGTCTCTCTTCATTTTTAACAGAAACCATTCTCTTTCTCAACTCTCAAAACTGATCTCAATCATTCCTCCATCAAACTCCACCATTTCAGTTCCTATGAACTGAGAATCAATTTCAGAACTCAAAAACCTCCTTTAATCGAAGTTTCACTACATAGATCACGAGAAATCATGAAGGAGAGGTTACGATAAATAGTAACTGAGTAAGAGAATCGAGCAAAGAGGAACTTAGAACACTTCTATCATCTTGGATAAGTTCATCCCTAAGCTCATTCATCCATTTTAAGCCTTTATTGTGCATAAATTGTGAGAATAGATTTTAGGGTTACTATTTATA
>JAVXUL010000007.1:1564584-1575249 GCA_035590515.1 Trichilia minutiflora | reverse complement strand
GCCTTGCTTGTATGACATAAAAAGGATATTCTTTTGTATTCACTCACTGAATATTTTGTAATACTCACCCTTCTTTTCCCATTTCACGATAGAATAGCCAAGCAACAGGCATAGTTGAGTAGATCTAAGCTTTTATCGTTAATTTTAAGTACTCAACTCATTCTATACTTTGGTCTATTGAAAAAGGAGAACTATATTGTATGATTTTATGCATTTCATTATACTTAGTCAAGTTCGTGATTTAGACATTTATGATATATTTTTTGGATAATTGGATAAGTGATGATGGTTTATGTTTTGATTTATATTTGGTTAATTGGCCATAAGCCGATTGATGATATTGTGTTGTTATTGATTTGAGATTGATAGATTGGGTATATTTTGAGAAATGTGAAATTTTTATGTTTGAAAATTAGATTTGAAAACATATTTTAAATATCTTGTGTATCTTTGAGGTGTATTTTAATTAATATAATATATTTTTTAGATTCATAACAATTGTCACGTGAACCGATTCTTAGAATTTGAACGGGACATATCTCTCTCTATGTTTGAGCCTCACTTTTTTTTACATAAGATGGTATAGATTGTAGAGGTTTCTGAACGGGACATATCTCTCTCTATGTTTGAGCCTCACTTTTTTTTTTACATAAGATGGTATAGATTGTAGAGGTTTCAACAATTTTGGCCAACAGCAATCAACAATGGTCTAGGACGATCAATTATGAACTGCTGATTGAGTGCATACGAGTTTCATCAAATATGCAGTTGGCCGACAACCCATACAGGTTTTAAAAACACTAAATTATCTCTGCTAATTTTACTGATGCAGGTTAAATATACACACACACGAGAAATTCAATTTTTTTTTTATGGGCCGAATCAGGTACGGGTATTTTTGCCATCGAAAAAGTGTGGTTTCAATGATGAAAATATTTTATTCTAATATATAAAAATGTAAACCATTGATTGAATAATTCTGATATATGTAATAAATATATTATAATTAATGCAATTACAAGATTGATCTCAACTATTAAAATGCCTAAATTTAATTATTAATAATAAATATGAAAATAAATGTAAAAAAAACTTTAATCCACTTCAGAGTTGTTTTATTTCAATTAATTAAATAGTTTTTTAAAAAATAATAAAAAATTTCGTACATCTTTTTGATAAATGAAAAAAATTATTTTTAAGTTTTTAGCCTGGAATTTTTTATTGAATAATTTTCTTTAAAATGCCAACTTAATACTTATCGATTTTTAAATATTTTTTATTAAAAAATAAATTATTTAATATTTTATTTAAATTTTAAAAAATAAAAATAAAACAAATGGAATTTCAACATATTCAAAATATCATAAATTAAATAACAGAAATATAAAAATTATACTAAAACTCAAAATGCTGACTGATTAATTTGCTTCCTTGTTCATGGCTTCAAACAAATACCCACGAGTCTTCTTCTGCTTCTGCTTCTGTTTCTGTATGTTCTTCATCTGCAAGAGCTGGTTTCGGACAATCCTTCATGAAATTAAGCTCCCCATCTTTCTTCTTCTTCATTACTTCATCTTTCTCCTTCTCCTTTGCATTCTTCTCCTTCTTCTTCTTCTGCTCCGTCTGAGTTTCCCTCAAATCCTTCCATTCATTCACCAATCCTTCCTTACTAGCTAGTTCTCTCTACCCTCCGAGCCCTCAACTCTTTCATCAATTCAAACTCCCCCTCCACTTCGTTCTTCATTATTTCTTTAATCCTCTCTCAGCCTACCAAGCCTCGAATACTACCTTCCGAGCCTCCAACTCTTGAAACAACATTAATTCCTCTTCGTTAAACATGACCGTCGACTTCCCCATTTTCTTCTTCTTCTTCTGTCTTTTAGCGCTGCTAGAATGAAAACTAGGGTTTTTTGTTTTCTTCTCTGCGTTTGTATATAGAGTATTTTGGAGCTTTAATATATTCTAGTTTTAGTCCTAGAAGTTATCTGAATTAATCAGAGTTGTAGTAGCAAAAGGTTTGCTTGATCAATTGATTTAAGTTGTTGGTTTAATTACATGTTCTTAATTTTAATCCTATATTGAAATAAAATTTTAATCTTAATTAGGAGATAAATAAAATAAAATTATTAAAATAAATTATGATTATTTCAAATAATTAATATTTTTAAAAAGTTAAAAATATCCCACTTTTAAAAGACTAAAATTTAGATTTCTTTTAATAAAACTAAAATAATATTTTTAATTATTTAAAATTTTATTTTTGAAGGCCATCAAATGGCATAAAATAAATCAAAAAGAACTTTTAATTAAAAAAAAATTTACATTAATGTTTTTTAATTTTTTTTTTTAACCATAGAAGGGCCAAACCGAACAGGCATCAAGACTTTAAAATCACACGACATCCCACCTGACATCCAGGCCAGCCCATTTTTGGCCCAATACAATTAGCCCGAAAGGGCCCATCTTCTATCCAGCAGGAAGCGTTGAAGTGCAGTGACTAACAGCCGAAAGCCGAAAACAAGCAGGGAGGAAGTACGCAGACGACAACAGAGGAAAGTGATAAAGTGACTGTAACAGAATGAACACAGACATCACAGCGTCGGAGAAACCGCAATACCCAGTAATAGATCGGAACCCTCCGTTCACTACGGTGGTAGGAAACTTCGACACACTCGATTACCTCCGATTCTCGACCATCACGGGCGTCTCCGTTGTCGTTGGATACCTCTCTGGTCCTTTTTCTTTCTGTCAAAACTTTCTAGCTTGTAAAGTTACATAGTTTATCAGCTGACAGTCGAAAGTTTGGATTTTTATCATTTTTTGCAGGGATAAGGCCGGGTCTCAAAGGGCCGTCGATGGTTACGGGTGGTTTGATCGGTCTGATGGGTGGGTTCATGTACGCGTACCAGAACTCGGCAGGCCGGCTCATGGGTTTTTTCCCTAATGAGAGTGAGGTAGCTCGTTACCAGAAGCGTGGATACAGTAATTAGTATTATTTTTCACTGGTGTTAGATTTTGATTTTTGTTGTTAATAAAAATGGTTACTGTTGGATATTTTGTTGAATTATGATGTCTCTTCACGATGAAAATGTAATTGAAGGGTTGGATCCAATTTCTTCAGTGTTGGATTAAAAAGAATTTAATGTGCTCAGTTCGCTATGAGAATTGTTCTCTTATTTTGGGTTTGATTGAAGGAAGTTGATGGATTCATGAATGGTGCTGCTTTGAGTGTTGTAGGGCTATGTATTTACATTGGTTTTATGATTTCTTGGAATGTGTTTTGGCATTGAAATCTTAGATACTACATAGCGTATGTAATCTGATCAAATGTTAGATAGCTATGATAAAATTTTGCTTACATCTTTATATTTCATTTCTTGATATCGGAATGGTAATGATTATATACAGAATGTGATATGATTTTAATACTTCAATGTCAAATTTCAATCAAATTATTTCTAGGATAGTATCACTGAACTAAATAACTGATGTGCAGACTTTCTTTTAGGAGCAAAGAGAGAACTTGGACATTGTTTGTTTGCAATTGTTAACTCTTGATCTGCTGTTGTAACAACTTTATTTGAGTATGAATCTCGAATTCAACTACCAAAAATCTCACAATCATGGTAACAATTCCAACGTGGTTGGCTCTTTTTGGATCCATCCTTCTATAGAGCTTAACCATTTTCCTTGTATTGTATTTTGAATTCTTTGGCTAGCTGATGGGTATTGCTAATGTATCAAAGATCTGAAAGAGCTTGGGTTTGGTGAAGCCATGGTTGAACTCTAGCATTGAATAGGACTTTTATAGTATTTCTTCATTAATCAGTGAATATATCTACTTTCTCGTATTCCCAAGAAGTAGGTCTTAGTATGAACATTTCTCTTAAATACATGCGGACTTATTAGTTAGGTTTGCCTTTGTGTCATAACTGGCCAAAGGATGTCAGCGCCTTTCCTACTTGCTTGTGAAGATGAAGATAAACAACTCACCCTGATTGAAGGATCAATTTACTAGTATATGCGTTATTCTTTCTGTACCTTCCTAGTTTTTAATATGAAGTTGATCCATTGTTATCTCAATTTTGTTATCCTTATGATAGTTATCTCATTACCTCCATGTCGATGATAATTCTCTTTTGTACCTACAACTTACAGTTACTTGTATCGTTCAAAGTTTTGTTTTTTATATAGAAAGACAAATACAGCAGTGCTTCAATAATTCCGTTTCCATAATCACTTAGAATTGCGTTGTGTCTTTTAGGATCTAGCTCAAAAAACTGGATATTGTCTGTGATGTGTAGCATTGTGGATTGATAATTGGTCTTTCAATTTCTTGTTGTAATGGGTTGTGACAGGCTTGTTAATCTGGACCTAATTTGTTAGAAGAATGTACATGTATCACTGGATTAAGAGGTGGTTTTGTTGGTTATGAAAATTTGATAATTGTTTAAAGATGTTCATCTTTCTTCCTCATCCGAACCACCCTTCACATGTGCTTGATCTTGTTTCTGATTGCTAACGAAATCATCCCAACCAACGGTCATTGCATAAACAGTAAGTTCAGGGTATATAATGGGATTCTGCTTCTTCATCCTGGATTCAAAACTGAGTGTTGCTCCTTTGCAAACTGTTCCTGAGCAAGCAACCAACAGGTTGATTCAGTGTTAAATTGAAAGAAAGGGAAGCACTCGTTAGAGATGCCCGATTTTCGTGTTTGCATTGCATGTCGGCCTAGACGTTTATGGGTTGGTTCTCATTTCTGTGTACACCTATCTGTAGCCTAATTAAACAAGAGTCGTATGAAGGCAGGAATAATTAATTAAAATACAGTTCTGTGACTAATTAAACAGGATGTATGGTCGACATAAATGATTGCTTAACTACAAAATCAGAAGACTGACTTCTTGTCAAGAAGAGCTCAGCTAGCAAGCAAGAAAACGAGTGAATTCCACAAATGATTGCTTTCTTACAGGACTTTGAAGTCACCATAGCAAAGCTATTCCAAAACAGACTTCACTATTCCTGTTCATCTCTTCTAAAATATTTTAAGGGTTCGTATAGTACAGATTTTCAAATAGGGTTTTTTTATAATAAAGTTTTCACAAGTAAAATTTTTTAAAGTAGAATTTTTTAATAAATTTTATTATTATAAATAAATTTTAATAAAAATTATGTAATTATTTTAATAGATAAATTTTTTAAAAGTTAAGTAAAAAAAAAGAGAGTGAAATTTTAAAACAAAATGAGGTATTTCAGACAATCAATTTTTTGAAAAAATTAAAAAAAAATTGTCAAAATTTAAAATTTGAGTTCCTTTCGATAAAAAAAATAATTTTTTTAATCATTTAAAATCTTTTTCTAATGATGATAATAATTTAAAAAAAAAAAAAAAAAAGGAGGAGCCCTTCATTTGTGCCATTGTCATGTCAATTCCTTTAAACCATTCTTTCAAGTGAGAAAAATCAAAGAAGATGGCAGATTTCATCATTCCACCATCCCTACCCCCCAATCTGAGTTGTAATCTTTTTGGTCTTCCTACACTTCTGTTCTTAAGCAATAAAAGGAAGAGGCTAAGATCAATCCACAAAATTAAAGTTTTGAAAGTGATGGCTTGCTTGCTGCTTCAGTCAGTTTGTTCATACCCCACTTCGTCAACAAAGAAAGCTTCTTTCTTTTGCAATTGGGTTGATTTTCAGAGTGATTAGGACAAAACTTGGAATGAATTACAGAAAATTTATAGTCTTTCTTTATTTGATTCTTCAAGATTTTGTGATATGCTCTGCCCCTACATGACGTAAAATGATCCTCCTAGGTCCAATGACAATGACGCAATTACAAATTACAAATTGCAAATGGTAAATTCGTTGCAATTTTGTTACCCTTTTGAAATAAATTAGAAAAATATTTAAAATAATAATATTTATTAAGATTTATATATTTTTATATTAATATTAATAGTTGATATTTAACATTTTCATTCCACAAATTTTGTAATTTGAAAGTTACCACATTGTAATATCAAATGAATTATTAAATTTCATTTGGGATTGCAATGTTTATACTGTATTTTTAAAAATAAAATTAAAAAAATATTTAATAATATTAATTTTTAATAAAACTCATATATTTTATATAAATATTTGACATATAAAATTTTTATCCCACAAAAAGATGTGACTTAGAAAATACCACCCCACTATAATAAATCATTTTTCTTTAGATAATTTGAAATATTTAGACTTCGTCCTAATCGACGATTTTCAAGAAGATATTAATTGAGCATACCACCGTCTAGTATTCTATTTAAATTATGAATTATCGATTAGAATCGAACGCAAAATATACATCCAAATCACATATCTTAAACTCAACTCATTATTATTAAGTTATATGTGATACTATAATAAATCATACCTTAAAAAAATTACTAATTAAATTATTCAAGAGATGAGTATTGGTAATAGAAAGAATAATTTTTTTTTGAATCATTTGGTTGATTTTTTTTAATTGTTCAAATTCTATTTATTTATTTTTAGTATTTTGGTTGTAACAATAAAAAAAATTATATTAAATAAAATAATATTGAGTTTATTACCCATATTAAAAAGTGATAAGTGTTGCTTAATTACTTATTAAAGATGTAATTTACAAAATATTACTCTTTAGCATCTAGTCTTTACTATTAGGTGAAAAAAAATATAAAAATTAAGATTTTACCGACAACGAACATCCTTATATCATTTATTAAAATTTTATATTTATTATTTATAATAATTTTTAATATTTAATATAATAATTAATAATCAATTTTTAAAAATACTCATTAATAAAATCTTAAAAACAATTAATCTTTTTAATCAAGGATAAGATAATGAAGGGTGGGTCGGTCAAAAACATATTTTATTTCTAATTTTAATTAATTTATTTAATCCCATGGGTTATTTTACAGTATATTTAGTTGTATTGTACATATTTATATTTTTAATTTTTTTATATATTATTAATTTATAAAAAGATTTAAGAATTATAACAGAAAAATTTAAAACAGTTGTAACTATAACTGAATGTACCGGATCCCTGCCCAAAGTAATTCAACAAATAACCGCCGCAGATTTACAGCATAAAAAGCTGTGCTTATCATCGGAACGCACGTGGAAACTCCAACTTTTATCATTACATTGATAATTATCAAATTGGTCCTTATAATTTATAACAAATAATAATTAAATTCAAATTTTTGTTTATTATTTCGAATTTATCCATGCCGTCCATGATCATCTGGCTATGTCAACAGGAAAGATGATATATTAGTTGAGGGTAATACCGTCATTTTATTATGCCCTTAACAAATCACGTGATTTTTAATAGGTCACATTATATTAAGTTGAATAATAAAACCTTATGCAATACTGATGGATTTTGTGAATAACGAGGTTTCAAGTTTCAACATCATTTGTACTGAGTTGAAGATATAATTGAATTATTTTTTTATAATATTTAGATTTTTTAATTATTATTTAGTTAAAAATGCTAAAAATTTTAATAATTTATTTTTTCTAAAAAAAATCTCTATTTACGTGTAACACATAACCAACCCTCAAATAAACAAAATAATTAGTTATAATTTTCAGAACTTTTTTTTAAAAATTTTAATTTTAATTTAAATTTTTAGCTTTTTAATATAATTTAATTTATTAAAATTATAAAAAATTTTAAAATTTATAATAAATGTACTTATAACTTAATGGAGTGTAAACTTGCCCATTCGAAACATTTGCTAAACATGCCAAAATATTTATTTTTTTTAAATTATGTACTAATATGATATTTTTAATTTTGCATTAAGGAAAAATCCAAAACCTCCCCTAACGTTTGTGTAAAAAACAAAAATTCCCTCTTATTTTTATAAATCGATCTTAATCATTTAATTTAAAAAATGAACGACTGAAATTAATTTTCTACAAAGAATGAGGGTTTTTGTTTTTTACAAAAAAATATTAGGAGTATTTGAATTTTCTCCTTTTGTATTATTTAAATTTTGTTTTTTTTAATTATTATTGGGTCAAAAATTATTAAAAAAATAATAACTTTTTTTAATCTCAATTGACGTGTTACACGTAACCTACCCTCAATCCCCTCCCTTTGCAAAATTCAAACACCATTATTAATAATATCAGTACTGCTTGAGTGGGACCCTTATTTTGACGTGGCACCTTGTGATCCGTCCAGTGCTGGACCACAAAATCACTCGTTTAATGCAGTGTGGAATGGATTACAGATCACTTGAAAGATGACGTATGAAGAATAGGACGGATGAGAAACTCACATTAAAAAAAATGGTCTTGGGTACACCTGAATATTTCTTAATCTCGTAGGGGAAGGTGATTGGAAGGCTGGATGCTGGCAAGCCAATATCCGACGTCACCAGAAAGGGAAAAAAAAAAAGGGTAATGGGGAAATTAAATTAAATAATAGTATCAGGTTCTTAATTTTTAAATTTTCACAAATAAGGCAATATTATTTTTATTATAACAAATAAGTCCCTATGCCTACCAAACCAACGAAACTATCCTTTTTTCTGATGGGATGAAGGTAAAAATTTTTAAAAACTAATTTTATCATTTTAATAAGATTTATTATACAATAACAATTAAGATCACAACAAAATTACAAGATTTTAATTAATGGTTTCGAGTTAAAAAAAATAATGCGATTAATAATTGTGACATATCCTCATCATCTATTTAATAATTATATTACTTTGTTATGTAAATTCTTTACGATGTTATTTCATTTGAAATATAATTAAGTATTTAATTAATTATTGATGAAACCCGTATAATAAAAATTTATTCAAAAAATTATCTTTAAAATATAACATATTTTTTGAATAAATTTATTTTCTATATTGTTTCTTTAATATAAAAATTTTGCTAAAAAAATTACTTAATTAATGTATTATATATTAAATAGATTAAAATAGATTTAATTTGGGCATATAGTTTATTATTGAAATATTCAATGAGTTATGATTTTAGTATTATACTTACCTTATAAATTAAGTTAAGATATAAATTAAAGTTAAATGAATCAAATTTAAGTCCAATTATTTTAAATATATTAAATAAATTAATTGTGCATGAACATGTTAAATTATATTTATTTATGATACGATATTTGATCATTTTTTTTGTACGCGAGAACGCTTATCACAATATCCCTTTTTTAAGGTTAAAATAGGACATGTAAATTCTTTATATATCTTAAACTCTTATAAAGAATTATATCCTTAAATTCGATATTCAAAATTTAATTATCTAAATTTTACCGTACATGCTAATAAGCTACATCTATTGGGAGTTACAATATTTGATCATATTGTACCTTATTATTCTATTTAATAAATAAGTTGTATTTATATTTAAAATTTTAATATAATTAATAAATATGTTAAATATATAATAATATTATACTTTCTTATTTTATTTAACACGATAAGAATACCATATCACACAAATTGCAACCTCCAAAAGTTATGGATCTATTTATTGTAAATAAATAATTATATTCTTGTTACAAAAATTTATAAAATTGGGGATTAGTATAATATTATCCCCAAAAAAAAGTTAATATTCATGAAACAAAAGGGAACGTTCGCTAAATTTAAGAAAAGCTAAGTTGCCTTGGAAAACGTGAGACGAGTATCAGCTTTCCAAGTAGTATCATCGTATAAAAATGGACATTCGTTTCCAATCTATTTACAGGAAAGCCATTCCAGTATCTTCAACGAAACCGTTGTATGATATCTAAAACGGTTCGTGGTTGGTCTTGATTCTAGAAAGAATGGTATCTAAAACGGTTGGTCATTTTAACCGAGTGGAGTTTATTTTATCTATATTTTTAATTAATGAAAATTTAACAATTTTTTAAGTTATTATATTATGTTACCCTTGGAAAAGTTATAAAAATACTCATTTAATTTGTATTTTTAATATTAGTATTATTATTGTATTAATATATGTTTTATATAATTTTTTTAATATTTATTTTTAAAAAAATTTATTTCACAACAGTTATGATTTAAAAGCATAAAATTATTAGGGGTGGTCTAGTGATATGACTCAAACCAATACTTGTATTAGTCTTAACTTCGACTCTCAAGTTTTTCATTGTAAAAAGTTAAGGGGTCAGGTCAAGGATTTTATCCTATCTTTGGTACCATCACAACACAATCTTTATGTATGCGCCTTAATTCAAGACAACTGTCTGGTAATCAAAGTGATCCCACCTCCAAGGAGGTGCATAGATCCATGCATGATTGAACGCCTTAGTTAAAACTAGGCGTAGGAGTTTCCTCTACCATGCACGTTTGTGACGGTGATGAAGTCCGCTTGCGACGAAAGGTATCGATACGTTAAAAAAGGTATCGATATTTTGCAGGCTTATGAACAGTATTTTGACCAAATGTATCGATACGTTGGGGAAAACATATCGATATGTTGCAGAAAAAATGACAAAGGTATCGATACGTTTTGAAACGTATCGACACCTTTGGGGATTGCACAGCCTATATGCATCGAGCAGGGGATCATCTTTTCCATTTGGTTTCTTTACTTCTCTCTCTACTCAAACAGTAAAAACCATTCTCTCTCATCATTAAAA
>JAVXUL010000007.1:1547583-1564484 GCA_035590515.1 Trichilia minutiflora | reverse complement strand
TAATATGATTATTTCATTAACTTGATCAAATTCATTTAGTTTATTTAATTAATTAATATAAAATTTAATTTATTTAACTAATTATTTATTTAAATATAAATTAAATATTAAAATATTAATAAATAAAACTATTATACTAAATAACTATCTATTTAGATAATTTCTTAAAAAAATAAACAAATTCTAAAAATCGAATTTGAATCCAATACAATTATTAATTGTGTGATACAAAGATAATCAGATTATCATTTATATTAAAATTTTTAAATTTGAATTTATTTAATGATATTAAATTCGTATCAAATAATCTTAATCCGACTCAAATTAACACTTTCAAACATAATTTAATCATTAAATTAAATTAAGTTTTATTATAGAGATAAAATAGATTTTTTGGATGTATTATCAATAATATTATAGCAGAACCCAACTTATATTTCCTGTTATTCTTGTTATATTTGAAAACAAGAGGTTGGATGCTTTATACATGTGGTTAATGCATCATCATTAATTCATCATTATCATCATCACCTACATAAATTTAATTTTAATTTATTTAAATATTACTATAACAATATTAAAGAATTTATATTATTTTAACTTTTCAACGAACTCAAACAACTATAGCTTGAAACTTGAAAGATTTAAAAAAATTCCAAAAAAAATGATGAAACATTATTGACAAATGTATTTATTTTAATCTTTTTGTTTATTATATTATTATTATCTTGACAAAAATTGTTCTTATGATTTTAGTCGATTATAATTATGATTTGATTTTCAAAGGCCAAGTTGTACTTTCATAAATATTGTAGATTTTCCCGGAAAAGAAACGATTTTTCCGGGAATCGAATTTTCTACGTGAACTACAAACTACTAATACACACGCTCTCGGTACAAACCGCTCAACCCTCGTGGCTCGTGTACTTGTTGCCGAAGTCTACTATTAAGGGTATTAGTGTAAATTAACACGCGTGTCAGTGTCATTTGTTTGCCAGGTAGAGCTATAAAACTCATCGAGACAGATGGGTATTACCAGTTGAGGAGAGACAACGAACACAACAGCATAACACGGTTGTCGCTCTGTAAGAAGAAGAAAAAGGAAAATTTCACTTCTCTGCTGCTTCAGCTGCAGAAAAGAAAAATCTTTTGACTGCAAGGTATGTTATAAGAACTGATATAGTTTTTGATCAATCATTGAAGTTTCTGATATGGGTTTTTGCTTCAAGCTAAAGTTTTGTTCTTGGAGTTGAATTTGATGTCTTCTTTTGTTTGTAATTTGTGGTATGGGAATATGGGTTAGTGTTAGAATTTTTGAAAAATGATTCCCTTTTGTGTTTTTGCTTTGATTTTAATTGAAATAGCGGATTTTCATGGAGTTTTGCATCATAGATTAAGCTTAATCTTGTTCTTGCTTTTGCTGATATTTGATGTTTAAGGTCGTTGAATTGGTACAGATTTGATCTACATATGTTTATCATTAAACTGAGTGATCAATTGATATGTCGTCATAGAGCTTTAGATACCCTTTGAATCTGGTGATAGAACCTGAAATTTGTTATTGTTTTTCCATATTCAACGTAAAATCTTATGCTTTGGCATCTGGAATGAAGATTGTCTTTTTCTTTGTTCCTTTGCCTTTTGAGTTCATATGTCATTTTGCCCACTGCGTGTACGTGTTAGCCTTTAAAGTGACTTTTTCGCCACATACTCGGTATCATCGGTCGGTTTGATTGGATGAAAAGTTGAATCAGAATCTCTAGCTTTTAATTTTGTCGGTTGCTTTTAGTAGGTTCTAATGAGAGTTGACTTAAATTCTTTAGCTATTAAGTTTTCTTTATAACTGTTAACTGTTAATGGATCTGCTTCCAGGTATCATCTTTGTCTTTGTTGATTTTGCTTACCATTTTAGAACAAAAGTTTCTTGGATGAAACGGTTGTTGTGCGATCTTTTGATCATAGGTTTTTCCAATTATCGTTTTTGTTGATTTAATTTAAGATCTTTCTATCCTGAATAGACCTGATTATCTAAATCAGTATTTTTCTTTCGAGTCTTGGTTCCCGTGGAAGATCTGGAAGTTTCTTTCTATGAGTGTTCAATACAATCTCCCTTTCCTCTTGGAACGTCATAGTTGCCTTCACATAATGTGATGAAAATCAATGATGTAATCCTTCTAGAATCAATATTATTTTTTATAAAGTTGGTTTGCTTCATTTTTTATGGTTGATGAATGACTTTTTGGTAAAATAATTTCATAATTATTTATGTTTTCGAAGTTATTATATCATTACCTGTCCAAAAAGTTAAGAAGAAAAAGAAAAGGAAGTAACACCAATCTCCCTCTTTTTCATTGGATTCTGACCTTAATACTTGGTCAATTTGTTTGTCGTATTTGATTTTTAATGCTTGTTCATGTGCTTCATCAGATTGACAGGATTTTTATAATCTTTAATATATTTTTTTTCATCTTTTTTCAGATATGGTAATTCTTTAACACGTCTGCTATTCAAAGGAAGTCAGTTGTGACCGACATCAGCACTTACAAAAAAACAACCTAGTTGTGTTGAGACTCATTGGATATCAAACTATTTATCAAGATATGTTGATCAGAATGGGGCTGCTTTTTCACAAATGAGTGCTCTTGTCAAAGTGAAAGAAGCATTTCTGTTAGAAGCCGTTGATATTCTTACTTCTCGTTCTTTGCCTATAAGTCATCAACGTTAATCCTAGATGCAAAAATCTCAGAAACACCAAAGTGCAGACGGTATTCATAGAGTGTACCACCAGCCTGTGCAAGGCATTGAACCTTATTCTGTGTCTCATATCCAAATTTTAGACAACAATACGAGCTCAGATGTTGGAAACCAAGGAGCCAGTGTATCTTTTCAAACCTACAAGGAGCAGTTCTATACACTGGATTCATCCTCGGCAATTACTGGTTTTACTTATGACTCCCCCTCTGCTGTCAGCATCTCATCTAATCGGAATCCCTTTTCACCACAAGGTTCTCAGTCATACCTATCAGATCCTCATCATTCCCCTGGCAATGCTTACGGATCACCCACAAGTGGATCTTCCGTTGTTGATGATGGCAATGAACTGAGGAATAAATTGAGGGAAGTGGAAATATCTTTGTTGGGACCTGAATCAGATATCATCGACAGCTGCAACTGTTGCTTTAAGAGCGGGATGCACCAAGATACTGCATCAGGAAGTTGGAATTGGGATCAGCTGATGGAAATGATCCCTAGAATGGATATAAAACAGGTCCTGATTTTCTGTGCCCAAGCGATATCTGATGGTGATGTAACAACTGCAGCGGGTTTAATGCATGCGCTGGAGCAGATGGTATCAGTCTCCGGGGAGCCCATGCATCGGCTAGGTGCATATATGTTGGAAGGGCTTAGAGCGAGGTTGGAATTTTCTGGCAGTAAAATCTACAAAGCCTTGAAGTGCGAACAACCAACGAGCTCAGACCTTATGTCTTACATGCATATTCTCTATAATATTTGTCCTTTTTGGAAATTTGCATACATGTCAGCAAATGCTGTCATCAAGGAAGCTGTGGAGAGTGAACGTTTAATTCACATCATTGATTTCCAGATTGCACAGGGCACCCAGTGGATGTTTCTCCTCCATGCTCTTGCAAAACGGCCTGGGGGACCCCCAATTGTTCGCATAACCGGTATTGACGATTCCCAATCGATACATGCTCGAGGTGGAGGACTGGATATTGTGGGTAAGAAATTGACAAACATTGCTGCATCTTGCAATGTTCCATTCGAGTTCCACGATGCTGCCATGACCGGTTGTGAGGTGCAACAAGACCATCTTAGGATTCTAACTGGGGAAGCTGTGGTTGTAAATCTTCCTTACGTGCTGCACCATATGCCCGATGAGAGTGTCAGCACTGCAAATCATCGAGACCGGCTATTAAGACTGGTGAAGGGATTGTCACCCAAAGTTGTGACCCTTGTCGAGCAAGAATCCAATACCAATACATCACCATTCTTTCACAGATTCATTGAGACATTGGAATACTATATAGCTATGTTTGAGTGTATTGATGTATCCCCCTGTCCAAGGGACGACAAGAAAAGAATCAGTGCAGAGCAGCACTGCGTGGCACGGGACATAGTCAACATGATAGCTTGCGAAGGAGCTGAGAGAGTGGAGCGACATGAACTTCTTGGAAAGTGGAGATCACGTTTTAGTATGGCCGGATTTACTCCTTATCGGTTGTCTCCTTCTGTCACAAATGTTGTTCTTGATGTACTGAAAGAATACAACAGTAATTATCGAATTGAAGAACATGATGGAGCACTCTATCTTGGCTGGAAAACAAGAGCTATGGCAACATCTTCGGCTTGGAGGTGAAAAAAACCCGGTATTGGTTTTGAAAATCTGTAAATTTTAACCCAATGTTTTTGCTGTAACTTAATAGTTCTCGAGTTATATATTCGTAACCGGGAAGTAGCTTTCATCTGATGTTAGAGAAGGATGCCAACTTCAGCTCTACTGTAAAATTTTCAATTTTTACCGCATTAGTACATGAGAGTGTTGGACTGATGTCATGGAACAAGACTTTGTATCGTCAAATTAAACATGTATGCATCTGAAATTATGATATCTATTAAAAGGTATGGCAACTGCAATGAAGGATGAGTATGGAACGACGTCGCATTGGATTCGTAAACGGCGCCGTGTGTGTCTTAAAATACCGAATTCGTTTCTAAAATCACAAATTTGAAGGCAAACAAAAGCAATTACACGGCAATACATTGGTGTCAACTGTCAAATAATGATTAGGTAAAAACTTGCTGTCAAAAACGGTTAAAAATAAAACAAAAATTGAAGTCCTTGCCAACACTGACTAGCTGGGTTCGATGATACATATATTTACTACAATTCAATCAAATCATCCATACGAGGAAATATGTTCCGTCTTTTTTTGCAACCCACGACAAAAAGTTGAGATTTTTTCGGTCCAGTTCGTATTATTTTTTTTCTGTTTCATTTAGTTTCTGCTTTTGATTGCCATGAATGATCATGAAATGCAAGTTTGATGATATTTAGGTAATGATTTTACATGTTTCAATCACATAATTGGTGTGGGATTTTGCTATTTTCATTTGATCAGTGTGTTAAATGATTGATGATTGATTCTATTGATTAATGCCATTTGGGATTCTTGAAATTCATTTGTATTTGATGTTTTGATTGATAAAGATTGAATCTTTGCGGGTGTATTCATGCAGAATTTGAAGTTTTGAGAATTTTAAGTTGTCGTTGAGTGGGAATGAATATGGAGGGGATAGAAAGATCAGAGTTACGGAAGTTGCAGAAGGAGCAAGAAAGAGAACGGCGGCGTTTAAGGGATAGGCAAAGAAGACAATCTATGAGTGTGGAAGAGAGGGAAATACATCTTGCCAGACGTCGTAGAAACTATCAACTTAGGAGATTAAGAGCTGAAAATTCTAAATTAGATTCGGACCAAACTCAATCTGAGCAAATGAATGCAACCAGTCAACCTCTTGCATTGCCTTCTTGTTTTTCAAATGCTGATGTTGGATCTCACCCGGTTTTCTCCCAGTCTGAGGGTGAGTTTTTGTTCATTTCTTGAGACATTATGATTTTCTTTTTCTCATTTCTTATAGAAAGGCATACGTGTAACTTTGCTCTATAGGTTTGGAAGTTCCAGCTCATAAGTTAGCCAAGATTGCAGGGAAATTACGATTAAATGACATAAAACGTCTAGCAAGATCGATTAACGTTCCTGTGGGTGATAATCAACGAGTGACGGTAGATGCGACAATAAAGGGAAACGAAGATGATGGTAAGTTCATTGGCAAATGATTGTTTATGTTGTTAGTTTGCTTATTTTAGATTGTCGTTCAGGTCTATCATCAAAAGGATTGCGGTTGAATCATGTTAAACATCTTGCACGGTCATTACAGTCTGCTGTTAAAGAGACTAAGGGTCAAAACCACCCGAGCCAAGCAGAAGGTATGAACTCTATTTGTAGATTGTCTTAGTGGCAACTCTACCGCTATTTGTTTTATTTGCTGAATATAAATGCTTTTGCTTTGGTCAGAGACAATTTGGAACATTTTTATGATAACATTGTCTTAATGATTGCTGCTTATGTTACACTTTTAGTTGATTTCAAGAGAGATTCTATCGTTGTGAGTAAGTTTTTGGTGTTACATTTCAGGATGAACCTCTCCCTTGAGATACTTTCGTTTGGACTGCAACATACATAAATGCCATGACAGTTACTTAGCTCTTGCCAAAAGGATCTTGATTGAAGATGTGTAAGCTGGTTACTGATTAGCAATATCTTCTCTGCTTCATGTCTACTAATCATCCTTTTATGTGCTTGACTTGAAACATTGAATTGGCATCCTTAAATTTGAAGAAAATTTTTCTCATTTTTTTTGTTGGGTCGAACTTTCCAAAATTTAGACTTTTTTATTTTTTCTTTGTTAGGTTCAGGAAATGGATATAATGCGAATAGAGCATTGGGACATGCAAATTGCTCGGTTGGACTTGATGGACTTTTTAATCACTGCTAATTCATGCATAGAGATTATTCTTATGGTTGAACTGGTCAATCACACAATTTAATGAATCCTTGAGTAACGTCCAAAATGAAGGCATCGCTAGATAAGGGAAATTGAACTCAGGCTTGACGATGTTGGAGGGGTGAGATAATGAATTTCGGCCATAAAAATCCTTAAAAATAGACAGAACAGGGAAAAAGAGATAAGTTTTGTTCCGAAATGGTCTTGGAATAGCATTCATTGTGCCCATCATCTTCTCTAACTCTAGTCATAAGCTACAAAATTCTGCTAACGGTTGTAAGCTGGAACAATTGATGTGAATTCTCATCGGATTCTAGTTGTTTCAGTCTCATAAATTGTTGTGTTCATGGTCACACTTCATTTTCTCTCAACAGTTCGCTAATGCCTACAAACTACTTTTCTTGCTAATCTCCAAACCACGGAGATAGATAGCATTGATAACAAGTTTTGCTCTTTACTATGTTTTGCTCTTGCAGGATGAGCACTATACTCGATACCATAAGAGAGCATGGTCGATATTAGAAAATTCCTGGAAAGCGGTCAAAGAATTCAGTAGATAAATCCGTAATCCAAGAGCTAGATTTTTACTTGAATAAGGAGGAAATGAGAAAGAATTCTTCAAAATCCCAGAACACATTGTTGTTTCTTTTCAAGTCAGAGAAATTTTGGGATTCAATTGTCATATATCAATTGTTTTCAAGCAAATACATAAATTTTGTAAAGTTTTTGTTTTGATTTCCAATTCTTCTATTCTTAAACAGTTTTTTTCTTCTTCTATAATTCTTTACAATCAAACGTTTTGGAGTACTTCTTGTATTTTTCTTCAGTCCATGTCTATGAAAATTCCAAATTTCTTTCAATTATAGCATAATTTTTGTATTATTAAATTCTATTTGAAAAAAGACAGATTACCCAATATTCAAAAATCAATATATTTTAATATAATCTCAATTATTTGATCAACCTCAACATAATAGTTAGCCACTTGGCTTGTAGCAGAGTGGCAAGGGATTTGCTATCCACTCCCCGTAGCAGAGTGGCAAGGGATTTGCTATCCACTCCCCTCCCTCTTCTTTCGGGTGTATGGGTAAATATACTTTCCAATGAGTGTGGAGTTCACTCAGTTTTCGGTGTAAACTCTTGAATTGTATTATACTAGTACTGATATTTCTCAGTCTTGTGTTGCTTGATACTTTTTTAGAAAAACAAAAAACAAAAAACAGCATAATAATTTAAAAGTTCGGACAAAAATATGATTATGTATAATAATTTAGAAGAAATCTTTCTTAAAGAGCCCAACAATATAGAGGACTCTAAAAAGATTTAGAACCCTTTAGTTTATAATTTGAATCCAATTATATTTTACTATTTAAATCATCCGCTAGCCTTGGACTTTATGTAAGGATTCTTATGTTTTGTTTTTCAAATTTGAATTCTTTCAGAAAATTATATATATTGAAAAGGAATATCAATCGACTTGTTTTATGCTTCTGTTAGATTAATCCTAACAAAGAAATAGTGAATTGTTCTAATTGTAATTCTACTCAAAACATGATACTTTAATCATAAACTGACCCAGAATCCTTAATCTCTATACACATTTATATATATATATATATATATATATATATACTCAAATCGTAATTCTACTCAAAACATGATACTTTAATCCTAAACTGACCCCAAATCCTTAATCTCTATACACATTTATATATATATATATATATATATATATCGATCGACTTCAGCTAACTTGCTTTGCAAGTTGCTCTGTAAACTCATAACAACTCAAAACAAACCGTTTCTTCCACTTTCTGAAATGTTTAACTCGTACGTTTCCGATCCTAGTGATTTAGACGCTGAAAGTTCCATTCTTTATCTGGGGAATCTGTCTCTGAGTAACAGAACTTCTAGTAATGGCGCTTCTTCAACAAGAAGAATCCAAGAAGAACGTTCCCTGCTCGGAGCGGCAACTCCATTGTTTCCTGAAAGTGTCTGGGCTGGTTATAGGTCAAGGAATGCAAGAGGTACTCTCTCTCAATTGACGTATATCGGTATAAAAATTTAATCTTTCTGTGAGCATACCTGTTTTTATGTGTATGCATGTATTTGCTCGCATATGCGCTTGTGTATATACATGTTGATGTATGTAAATGGCTATAAAGATCGATCTTTCTAGGTATATCGATGTTTGAATGTGCATAAGGCAACTTTAAATATATATATATATTCCTCGCAGTTTGCTTATGTAAATGTGGGTAAAGATTTGGTTTTTATGTGTATGTATCTGTGTTTTTGTGTCTAAATGTATGCACAAGATTTATTTTTATTTTTCTATGTTATTTATGTAATACGTTCTGTAGGTGGTGCTATGGGAAATTTGCAATCTATGCCTTCAAACAGATATATGAATGGGTATGATTCCAACTATGCACTGACAGTGAGGGCAACTTCTGGTTCTGGAGCTCCATCCATGGCTATTTGGAAAAACCCAGAAAAAACTTTTGGGCATAATTTGGCTAGTGTACCCAAGGGACGAAGAGGGTTAAACTTGAAAAATGGTATTGCAAATCTTAATTCTTCTTTAGG
Organism: Trichilia minutiflora; assembly: GCA_035590515.1. Taxonomy (NCBI): domain Eukaryota; kingdom Viridiplantae; phylum Streptophyta; class Magnoliopsida; order Sapindales; family Meliaceae; genus Trichilia; species Trichilia minutiflora. The sequence continues at coordinate 1,555,310 of JAVXUL010000007.1, read as the reverse complement.
TCATCAACAAAGCTTCAATATAGCTGGACTGGAGGCTACAAATGCTTTTATAGCGCTGCAAGATGAAGATATCGTTTGGCTTGGAAAGACTCAAACTGGCTCTCTGTACCTTCAGAAAATCTTGTCGTCTTCAAATGACTCAAGGATTACAGAGCATATATTTGAGGCAGTCCTTGAGCGCCCTTTTGATCTTATGACTGATGAATATGGATATCATCTGTTTGTTAAGGTCATTCAATTGTGCAGTGAAATTCAGCTGGCACAGATTACATTGAATATAACGTCGCAATCTCAGTTGTTTTACGAAGCATTACTGAATAAAAATGGGTAAATAATATTCATCCTTGATCCCTGAATGTTGTAATTTACGTTTTGTTTTAGGTTTTGTGCTTTTTTGGACTAATGTCTGTTTCTTGTATGGTCAGAGCACAATCTATGCAGAAACTGATCAAAGTGCTAATCGGATCACCCTGGATTTCTCTTGTGATTTCAGCTTTAAGCATAAGATTTAAAAATTTGATGTTTAGTAGAGAGGGCTCGTCTGTTATAATGCAGTGTTTGCGGACACTTGATGATCAGCAAAATGAGGTAAATCCTCATTTAAATGAAGCTTAATCATCAAATTTACTATATTTTACGAATACTATACAGCAAAATGATGTTTCTGGTTTGGTTTTAGGTACTATATCAGGCTGCTATAAAGCATTTTCGAGAACTAGCCACTCATGTTATGGGATGTATCTCATTGAACAATTTCATTACCAACATGAAGGGTCCTTGCAAAGAAGAACTTCTAGATTTAATTGCTAGTCATGCATCATTTCTTGCAAAGGATCCTTCAGGGTAATGATTCCTCATTGAGAAAATAAGTTGCTTAATTTATGCACCAAATCATTCAAAGTTCGATTTCTTTTGCCATAATCTATTGCTTAATTCTCGGAACTTTTGCAGGAACTTTGTTGTGCAACATCTCTTAGGACTAGATGATCCGAACTTGAACTTAAAAATATGCACTCTCCTCAAAGGAAAGTTTGTAGAACTCTCATTGCTAAGATCTGGTAGTCACTTGGTAGAAAAATGCTTGAAGTCTCCAGGAATGGTGTGTTACGTAGTTGATGATCTTCTGAAAATAAAGGACAATCAACTTGTGCAGCTTGCCAAGCATAAATATGGAAACTTCGTGGTTCAACAAGCATTAAGGATCACAATGGTATGAATATATATATACATCTGAACTTTATTACACCTTTGAAGATCACATACATACTGATTGCAAACTTTGCCAATTTCTCCTACTCTTTTTCTTAACAGAATGAAAACATTTCCCTTCACATGCATCTTCTCTCAAAACTTCGAAACCATGAAGCTCTAAACATAGGACTGGGGAAGAACGTCTACAATTTGATTGCTCATGGGGTTCCAAATTACTGAAGCTTGACAAATCTGTTGTTACCATGAATATGTTCTGTGCAAGTCCTTCTACTTTTTCTTGTAGTTTTGTGCTTGAAGTTCATAGGATACAATAACATATTTTGAAGTGTGTTGATGGTAAGAAATTGAAGAATTGAAATCAGTGTGGTAGATAAATATAATGTATTTGTAGCTATGTAGTGTGTGTCTTGATGTTCTGTTATGAAGTAGAGCTTTGTTTTGTCTTCTCAAAATACTGTACAGTTTGGATGCTAACACTATATTACATCTCAGTTTGTTAGGAGTTTCAATTGTCTCGCCAGTTTTTCCTGGACTTCTAATATTGAGTGTGAGTTTGATTTACAGTATGTTTGAGATTGAGGTGTTTCGGCTTTTAATATGATTATTATTTATAAAAAAAAATTCTTCTTTAAACTAAAAAAGATAGAATTTTGAAAGAAAAATTGAGGAGAGATGCTCTCTTTTTATATGTATCTTTAATTAGCTATCAACCTCCACCAAATCAGTGGAGAATTTTTGTGGGAGGAAAATACAATACCTGATATTAGATCAACAATAAGACACGTCAACAGGGCTTTCGTAGCTCAGTTGGTTAGAGCACCCGTTTAGTAAGCGGGAGGTCTTGAGTTCGACTCTCAACGAAAGCATTTATTTTTTTTTTTCAACTTTTGCAGTATAGTTTTCTGCACAACATTGGACTGAAATATAAAGACTCTCTCCTTCAGAAAATACTGCAGATTACTGAAGGAACACCACATGATCCAGAAACACCAGTTTGATATCATTGAAGTTCTTCATCCGGCTTAGCTCAATGATGATGCTAACATTTGTCTTCGGAGATTTTAGCATTTGCATAAAAAATAAGAAGCAACCACGACAAGAAACTCAGCTGTAAATTATAATTATTAATTAACCTGTCCGCATGAGAAATCCCAAGAAGACTACTAAGAATTAAGTTTCGAAGAATAAATAAATGTCCAAGTAATCAAATTAGTGTGTAAAGGTGAGCGAAATACAATATGATCAGTTGATCACCTCAGGTTTGAATGGTCGACCGAGAACAAATAATTCTCTGTAAAGCATGACTTCCTATACAGAAAAATCAGGCAGAATTATTCACAACACCAACAACCCAGTCCAAAAGATTTTTTTTTTTTCGCTTTCTACTGACTTACATTCTCGTTCAATCAGTAGTACATGTAACTCATGACCAATCAAGAAAATACTTCGAGTTGTCCCAGCTGATTGCAAACTCTAGCATTACATTTGTTGCTGATAAGGAAAACCATTTCCAAGCTTTAACTAGGTCGGAAGAACGAAGTTGATGCCATTTTCTGAAAGTTTTTCACCAGCCACTAAAACTGAACTGACGAGAGATTCCGACTCTCCCGATTAATTTCTTTGACAAAGTGTTATAAGTAATAGCATCGGGATAGGTTTGTTCAGATTGTAATTTATCAAAAAGATCTATGGCTTCTCAGAATGCACACCCATCTTGCACAAACCATTTATAAAGAAGTTATAGGTAAGCTATATCTGGTGTCACACCTGGATGAATCATATCTCTTAGAAACTTTAAGTGAGGTATTTACTTTCCGAGTTCTACAGAGACCATTAACTAACATATTGCGCGAGATACTACTGGGGATAATTTCCCTTCGTCATCATTTCTTCAAACAATCCCAATCCTTTGTCAACAGCCCCAGCATTGCAGAGTGCCTTTATCAGACCACTGTATGTGATTTCATCAAGAGGACATCCTCTAAAGGACATAGTGCTTCTTGGATTGATCCTCTTCTTAGAAAAACATGAATTAACGTGTTGTAAGTTAGAGTGTTGGCAATTACACCCTCAATAGCAAATCCTGAGACAGCCCTAAAGCCTCTTCTATTCCATCAACCTTGCACAGATCAGACATTACAGAATTAAACATAAATATGTCAAGCGTACATCCTTCGCTCAACATTTCACTAAACATTTCCAAAGCCTCCCGAACCTTACCAGACCTGCATAGAGCACATATGAAGTAATTGTATCCTGCTGTATTCAAACTAAGCCCTTTAGCCAACATCTTGTTCATAATAGGGTTAGCTTCCTCTTCTTGGCCTTCCTTACTTGACCCATTAACTAAGGTAATGTATGTGATGATATTAGGCTCACAACCCTTTACTGCCACCTCATTAACCAATTCAAGAGCTGAACCCCAATGCCTCTTCTTACATAGTCCTTGAATCAATATGTTAAATGTAAAAACATCAGGATTAAGGTCATTACTTAACATGCCGTCATACAGAACAGCTTTGGCTTTACGGTGTTAAAAAGCGAAAGATTTGCAGATGATATCTTGTTTAACAAAGCCTTTGCTTCATGTCCGATACAACCAATGCATTAAAAACTCCAATATGTCATGCGGGGTAAATCCTCGGAGAAGCATCCGATCAACTAATTTTGCTGCCTCGCGAAACCGATTGAACCGGTAAAGGCAAGGATAACATCATTGAAGGTCTGAATATGCAACCCATGAGAATCATTTCCTCCTAAAGCATCAATGCTTCACTATATAACTCTTAGACAATGCATGTATTAAACTCTGTTAAACCACAGAATTCGGCACACACCCATTTTTTAGGGAACACGTAGAATCCACTTCATTAACCATACAAAGGGCTTTCATCACAACCCTTACTCAACATGTCATAAAAACATTTGGCGCAATCTTTTGACAATTACCAGCCACCAATATTTCCAGCATAATATTATAAGACCTAAATCCAGGCTCACAATTATGAATACTCTTCATATCCAATAACAACCGAGTAGCTTGTCCTGGAAATCCCACTTTTCACAATACTTCATTATCAAAATGTAAAGGGATTCTCTAAAAACAATACCTCCATTCTTTCATTTGCAGTAACAAACTATCTATCAGATTAAACTCGTTATTGACACCAAGTTTTGTTAGGAAAAAGTTGTGAAATTCTCTCTTTGATTGAATTTGTGAGAAACCAAATAAATACACCAAACACAAATATGGTCAGTAAAATAATGATAAATACAATCCAATTTTTAACGTGAAAAACTCCTCTAATGTGAAGGACAAATTTTCACTATAAAACTTTATGTACAAACTTAAATCTAATAGGTACAAAACCTATTCCACAATCACTAATAATAATAGAGTAAATATTTTGAATAATTACGAGTAAAGATCAACTAAAAAACGATTCAAAAATTGGTAGAAAACAAATCTTTCTCATCGAAAAATAAGCATCTTCAAAATTGGCTTCCAGGTCTAAGTTATAACTATCCAAATGACAATCAAACCGTTAGATTAAAGAACAAGATGTCTGAACATACTTCTAAAATTTCAGTTCGATTAGACAGTAGATCTTCCTCCGATCGACAGAAAAACAAAACCTGCAAGCTGAAAAATTTTACAGAAAATTCTGCCTTTGCCGTCGATTTTTCTTCCTCGTCAGTATTGCAATTTGCCCACTCCCTGAGTTCTGTTTTTTTTTATTTTTATTTGGCTGTCGTCACTCTAATTTTTACGTTCTTGTCATCTCTCTGCCCTATATGTTTGCTTTTATATATAGATGGAATTTAATTTATATTAGGTTTTTAATGAAAAACATGGGTTGGACTAAAAATTTCGACAAGGCCCAACAAATCTCTCCCCCTAACCCAACTAGTGAGAGATCATAACTTTAGAACATCATGCCAACCTTACGCCAATAAAATTCAAATTTCTCATTCAGAACTGTTTTAGTCATTATATGAATACCATTATCATCGGTATGTACTTTCTTGAGTTCTATTTCTCTAAACTCTAAAGTATCTCGAATCCAATAATATCTAACATCAATATGCTTGGATTTTGAATGAAAAATAAAGTTATTTGCAAGATGTACAACACTTTGATTATTACATAACAATTCAAAACTATCTTGATTCAAATCAAGCTCCCACGTAAATTCTTTTAACCACAATAACTTTTTACTTGCTTCTGTGATTGTAATGAATTCTATTTTTATGATAGATAAAGTAACACATTTTTATAATCTAGATTGTCATGCCACTGCTCCCTCTGGGAACATCATCAAATAACCCCAAACAGATTTTCTAGTATCAATATCTCCGTTATATCTAAATCGGTGAATCCGATAATTATTACTTTCTCACTTTCAAATGAAAGTTTCAAACTGGAAGTACCTTGAAGATATCTCAAAATCTACTTCATTGCATTCCAATATTCTTATGGGAAATTAATTGTCTTTTCTAGTCTTTAGGGATTACTTTCTTTGTAAATAATGTTCCTATAATTAAGCTTTATCTGTATAGGAAATTTTTATTTTTTTGTCTCCTATTCAAACTAGGATTCCTTTGTATATATAGGACTGTAAATCATTTAGTTAAATAATAAGAATCAGATTATTGATTTCTTTTCACAGTTACCATGGATTTTGTTAAAAGTGGGATATTGAATGAGAAAATGAGAATAAAAACTCAGGATTCTTCATCAAATTCAGAAGTCCTTGTTACAAAGAAAAGGGAAAGAAGTCAGAGTAGAGGCCTAAGAGATAAAGGCAAGAACAAAAGTAAATTAAGATCATGATAGAAGAATGTTGAATGTCATCATTGTGGTAAAATGGGTCACATTAAGAAAAATTATTTTCAGTTGAAACGAGAAAAAAAGAATGACAATGATGAAAAGGACAAGAATGATCGTGATAAAGATGATCGAGTTGCTACTGTATCAAATGAGCTTGTCATTATGTGTTATGATAATAATGTGAATGTTACATGTAGTGAATCTAGTTGGATTATTGATAATGGAGTATCTTATCATGTTACTTATATAAGAGAATTTTTCACTTCTTATACACCTAGTAACTTTGGTACATTGAAGATAGGTAATAATGGCTTGATCAAAGTAATAGGTATGGGAGAAGTTAGTTTAGAAACTGAAAGTAAAGCGACATTACTTCTCAAAGATGCTAAGCATACACCTGATATTTGACTTAATTTGATCTCAACTAGAAAGCTTGATGATGATGGATATCGCAGTCATGAAGGTGATGAAAAATGAAAATTGACCAAAGGATCACTAGTGGTGGCTAAAGGTATGAACCATTCTTTTTTATATGTTCTGCAAGCTAGGATTTCAAAAGGCATACGTAATATCGTGAAGGATATTACAATATTATGGCATAAGAGACTTTGTCATATGAGTGAAGAGGAAATGAGTATATTAGTCAAGAAAAATATATTCTCTGGAGAAAGAGTACTAAGCTTGAAAAGTATGCACATTGTTTGACTAGAAAATAGAAGAGAGTTTCTTTCAGAAGTCATTTACCTTCAAAGAAGTCTGAATTGCTAGAATTGGTACATTTATATATTTGTGGTCCAATGCCTACGAAAATCATTAGTGGTGTAGCTTATTTTGTGACTTTTATTGATGGCTATTCAAGGAAGGTTTAGGTTTACTTCTTAAAGATAAAGGATCAAGTATTTGATTTATTCAAGATAGCAAGATATTAGGTATCAAAAAAACACCACCCAAGATACCTTAGTTAAATGGTATAGAACTTGTGAAAAGAGTTAGATGTTTGATTTCGGATACGAAATTGCCAAAATCTTTTTGAGGTGAAGTATTGAGTACAACGGTACACGTGATTAATCTCTCTCTTATAATTGTTCTCGGTGGTGATGTGCCAAATAGAGTTTGGCTTGGAAGGGGATCACTTGAGAGTGTTTGGTTGTAAAGCCTTTGTTTATGTTCAAAAAGATGAAAGGTCTAAGCTAGATGTCAATACAAAAACATTTTTCTTGGTTATGGTTCTGTTGAGCTTGGTTATATATTGTATGATCCAATTGACAAAAAGATTCTAAGAAGCCAAGATGTTGTTTTTATGAAAGGCCAGATAATTGAAGATATTGAAAGGACAGAGAAGACAATTTCCCAAAATTCAAATTCATATGTTGATATTGATCCAGTTCTTTCTACAGTAATACATGATAAAATTGAGAATCATATGGATGATCAGATTTAGAATGAGCAATAGGTTGTAAATAACATAGATGATTATATAGATGATACTATTGTGTCACTGACTATTACTTTGAGGAGGTCTATAAGAGATTGTCGTCCTTCTTTCAAGTATTTTGTTGATCAGTATGTACTTTTAAATGACACTGGTGAGCCTAAGTACTTTGAAAAAGCAATGGAGGATGAAAATAAAAATGAGTGGGTTGATGAGATGAATGATGAGATGAAATTCTTGAATGACAACTGT
>JAVXUL010000007.1:1527485-1538031 GCA_035590515.1 Trichilia minutiflora | reverse complement strand
CAGGGAGAGCAACTCAAAGAGAGGAGGAGAAGAGAAAAAGAGAAAAAGGAGGAGAAAATCGTGAAAATTTGACCCCCCCCTAACCGCTATTTATAGAAAAAAAAAGTGAAATTATCATTTTGCCTTAAAGTTTTTTTAAGGAAGAAGCTTCTAGAAGAGGGTAAAATCATTAATTCGCGCCAATTAGGTCGAACGAATCGAAGTTCGTTCGAACGAATTATCCCCTTCGATCGAACGAATCCCTGTTTCGTTCGAACGAATCCTTCGACGTCTACAGAAGTTAGAGAGCTTCCAAATTGTCGGTCGAACGAATCCTCATTCGTTTGAACGAACCAACACTTTGGTCGAACGAATAACTCCTTCGATCAAACGAAGTCCAATTCGTTTGAACGAATCTCCCTATTTGTTCGAATGAATCTGAAGCCATAAATTTTTCAGAGAGTCCTCAAAATTTCGATCGAACGAATCATCCATTCGGTCAACCGAACCCGCCAAAAATTGAAATCTCATTTTTAATTACGTTGAGGTCCCGGCGTTTACGATCCCAAAACTCTATCTTAACCAATCAAATTCTCAATCTAAGTTACAAAAGCACGCTCACACGTACACGGTATATGAAATGAATGCAGATGTATGAACAGAACAAGTAGGAAATGATAAATATACCCTCGAGATCTAAGCACAGGTCTCACACGGTATGATCTACGGGCTTGACACGATATTGTTTTTATAGACAGTGCTTCATAAGCCATATCATATATTTATTTTTTTTTGTTGAATCGGGTCTAACCTAATACATTAGCCTGTAAAAATCTCATTTTTACGAATGCTATCAGTCTGTTTATCACCTTTATTGTAACCCAATCATAAAAGATAAATAACAGAGAAGTATATAAAATTTAGCCTAATCCTAAAAGGAAAAAAAGTTGAAAATGCTCTCAAGATACAGAATGAGCATTCCTATTACCGGTCACTGTTATTAATGGTGTACATGGATGTAATATAAACGAGAAAATAATGTCCTTATTTGTCAAATCATGAAAATTCAGAGACCATTGAACGCTATCAAAGATTGCAGCGAAAGAGCAACTCGGATAAGGGGGGTCATTGCCAAAGGAAGATTTCCTCGCATTAACATGACAAGTGCACATTATATTGTGCACAAACTGAAATAAGGTGAACAAGATTAACGACAATCAGAGTTTTAACACAAATCTGTCTAGTATACGCATACATCAATTCTGATTTTGCTCATTCCAAATCATTTTCATGTTGATGGTATAAAAAGTCCCAACTTGTGTACATTCCTATTTGTCCACAAATAATCATAATGTCACTACACAGAAGATCCGCATTGAACTTTCTCCGACTCTAGGACAATTCTTGCAGCTTCTACAACTACTTGTCCGCTGACATAGTGTTGCCGGCATACAGGCATGTAGATATCAGAACCTCCTATCAGTTCAGTCTCTGTCTCCTCTGTCTTCCTTAGGGTGAAGAAAGCACGCTTCCCACAAATTTCACAGCGAGCAGTTAATTTGGTTACAGAATCAGCGAGGGGAATTATGTCCAGCACAGAACCAAAGCTCCTTCTGCAAAGGATTTTTCTCACCATTAGAAAGCTGATAAAACTTCTAAATGAATCAGGGTAATGAAAGGAATGAATATTTATATACCTCAAGTAGTCACCATCCAGTCCAGCAACTATTACAGTTTTTCCATCGTGATCAGCAGCTTCCCGGCAGAAATCATAAAGGTCTTCAAAGAATTGAGCCTCATCAATGCCAATTACATCTAGCTGTCATCATATATTGGGACATGAGTAGAAAATATATGAATTGTACATGTTTATAGAAAGCTTCCATGTAAAAAGATCACAATCAAAATTTAGAATACTAACTTCATACTACTGTACATTTATAAATGGGGAGTATACATTGGTGTATTGTTAGATCAATTTTGATCCAAAAGTTTCCTTAAGTGTTTCACCTTTTATGTTAAATGTTTCAAGTTATTTGCAATTTACGTTTCAACTTTTTCATATACAAAATCAATTGATGTAACAATACATCAATGCATAAAAAATACATCAATGTGTTACAGCCCAGTTCAATATCATATAGATCAGACAAATAATCAAGTAGTTACAGTAGATCAATTTTTGTGACACAGATCATTAATTTTCATGTTGAAGTACCTGATTGTAAGCATCAGCACCAAAATTTTGTCTGAACGATGACAATTTTGACAATGCACAACATGGCAATTTCACTCCATCATGTGTAACTATGGAATCCAATCCATATCTTGTATCCTTTTTGGATTTTATTACCGCTACATTTCTGCAAAAAATGAAATATAAGTTCAACAACTTGGACTAGTTCCCACCTAAATCAGGAACATAGCCAGCATCCTTTAAAATACAAGTCATTTCTTTAATCATCTGATAGATCTCCTTAGACTGTTTATGAGATTTATCACCCATTAAGAAGACGTGAACAACCCCTAGAACTTCAACCCTGCTATATCCTGGCTCCTTCTTCACCCCTAAATCCTGCATCATTCCCCTAATCTCAGCAACATGGTCCCAAGACCCAAGAATGGCATATGCATTAGCCAAGACCACATACTTCCCAGCATTTCCTGGGTCCAATTCGAAGTACTTCTGCGCTACCAGTTTCACTAGGTCTACATCTCCATATATTCTACACGCCCCGAGCAAAGCACCCCATACCACAGAGTGTTCCTTACAAGGTGAATTTAGCACAAACTCATAAGCCTCTTGCAACCTCCCAGCACGTCCCAAAAGATCAACCATGGCTGCATAATGCTGCCTTCTAGGTTGGATCCCATAATCTCTATGCATGGATGAGAAATAGTCCCAGCCTTTATTGATTAAACCTCCATGACTACAGGCAGAAAGCACAGCAAGAAAAGTAATATAATTTGGTCTGAAACCAGCATTTATCATCCTATGAAATGATTCTAAAACCTCTGTAACTCTACCATGCTGGCCATACCCGGATATCAACACAGTCCAAGTAACTACATTCCTATTTGATGATTTATCAAATACTTGATGCCCATCAGATATACTACTGCATTTGAAGTACATATCTATGAGGGCGCTATTGACTACAACATTTTCTCTAATATCACTCTTTATCATAGCACAATGGACTCGCTTCCCATGCTCTAATGTAGCCAAGCTGGCACAGGCTCTGAACACTGATGCAAAGGTATACTGGTCTGGTATCAAACCATTTTCTCTCATCTTGTAATAATAACTCACTCCAGCTTCTTCAAGGCCCTTTTGCACATATCCGGCAATCATGGTATTCCAAGATATCAAACTTTTTTCATGAAGCTTATCAAACAGAACATGAGCTGTTACTAGATCCCCAGATTTCGCATACAATATCAACAATTTGTTTTTTATATATTCATTGGGATCATACCCAACAATAACCATTTGGGCATGGATTCTTCTCCCTTTTCTATAATCTTTCCCAAATATGCACTCTTGCAATAAAAGCGCATATGTCTCTGTCTTCACTCTCATTCTCATCCGCCACAATAGTCCAATAGCTTCATTTAACCTCCCCGAAATAGAAAGACCCCTTAATGTTTTATTGAATTGGAAGACTTTCTTAGGCTGCTCGATCTGAAACCTGGGAATATCCATCAGTGATAATCCCATTCGACCACGAACATAAACATATTTGCACTTCCACTCCAGCAAATAAATTCAATAAAAACTATGATTTTACGGAATATCGAGCTTTAGGGATTTAAACTGATACATTTCCAACACAAATGAGATCATAAACAAAGTTTATAACTATTTCTACTATCTCCCATTTTCGATAAAAACAAATCATGGCATCGTAAAATAGCCAAATTCCCTCCAAATTTTAAGCAAACCAATTGGATAAAACATAACGAAAAAAAGAAGAGCCTACAAACCTGCCCTTTTGGGTCTCAGCTTCAATCCTCCGAAGAAGGGTGGTCGTTTTCCCGGCGAACATGGGTCCAACTATCACGTGAATCTCACCTGATTGCGAAGAAACAGAAGCCTCTGTACAAAATTCTCGATTTTGTAATTCAAAAAGAGGGGATCTGGGAAAAGCCAAAGTGGGCTTAGATTGAATAAATTTAGGGATTCGAAGAATCGTCGCAGAGTTGCAAAATTTTGATTTTGATGCCAAAAGCGTGGCCTTTGAGAGATGATTAGAAAAGGGTGTGACCGAAAATGGCAGGGAAATTAGACATTTCATTCTTGAAATAGTTAACATCTGTTATTTTTATTCAATACAGATTGAAAAAATTAGGGTTTTGATTTTTTTAGATTAAAAGATTGCGTATGTTCTAGTAATTTTAGGGTTTAACGATTTGGGGGACAGAAGAGAGAGGGAAACAAAGAAGTTTGAAGGCTGTAAGAGAAGATCCAACATATGCTTTCGAAACGATGAGTTTTGTTGTCTTCTATTTGGACTTTTGACTTTTGACTACGAGAAGACAAAGAACTGTTTTCGTGGTTGACTAAGGACACATTCGTAATTATATGCATGTAGACGACTAGACGTTTGTTTTGAGTTAAAACGAAATTATTAAAAAATAAATTTAAAAAAAGAAAAAAAATTCATATAAGATGTCTAAATTTTAAGAAAAAAAATTAGACATTATAGTCCAAAATTTAAATAATTAGAAGCATAAAATAATTGAATTATTATTATTATTTATATCTCTCACATTTATTAATATTTTGTTTAAAGAAAAAGAATATGAAAATAATACCTTATTTTTATTTTTTTGATACTAATTTTTGTAATTATTTATATATTTTTTAATATAATAATAAAATAATAAAGTTTCACATAATTACTCTATTTTTTTCTATGATCAAAACATATATTAAATTAGTATTATAAATAAAAAAAATAATTAAATATTTAATTATTAAAATTAAATTATTAAAAATGACACCACCACAACCCTCTTCCCGTGATAATTCAAGAAAATAATTTGTCTCTTTTTTTACCAAATTATTATCACTACCTCATAGTCGAATTCAACTTAATAATAAAATAAAATTAGAAAAAACTTTAAATTAAAATATTTAGTATTTAATTATTTTTTATTTATAATAATAATATATATTATTAATATATATTTTTTTTGTATGTGTATGTGTGTATATATCGATCGATAGACACACACATACACTAGTATTATAGACGTTTGGTCTCCCACTTATTGAAAGTTGTTGCCATGAAATAAGCTTTCTGTAGAAAGTTGGTAGGAATCTAGGAGACATATGAACCACTCCTTGCATAATTATTTTCCTCCATGTGCATATGTAATCATATTTATTAAATGTGATTTAGAAAATTTTTTTTATTAATTTGCTAATCCATTGAAACTCATGAATTAATGAAATTGAATTGTCATTAGTTATTAATTAAAGACTTTTTAATTTTGATTATTTTAAATTTTTTTATAATTTATTATATGAAAATAATTTAAATCTCTCCCAAATGATTTGGATATGCTTAAATGGGTGAATTCAATTTGGTCATTTTCTTCCATTTTTTATTCTACCAAATAATTTGAAAACAAAAACAGAAGGCCACCTAAATTTCTTGCTTCCCATTCTTATAAAATAATGGATTAATAAAATAGAGCAATATTAAAAAAAATAAAATATTTATAAAAATTTTGATTATCAATGTGGTTGGCAATATCAAACAATCAAATCCCATTATATATATGCTTATCTAGTTGCATGGTATAGTTTTAGCTGGCTTAAATGGAACAAGATTTGAAGCTAAGAGATATAATTGGTTTCAAATTGTATCTTCTTGTAATAAAATTTTTTTTTCAAATACCCTAATAATTTCCCCACAAATTTTCAACTATTTATATATATATATATATTTTTCCTTTTCCTTCTTTAATTGTGTTTTTTTTTGCAATGTCTGTATGAAAATTATCGCAAACATACCGTATTAAGTTTTATAATATAAAAAATTTAATTTTCGATTGTTGATCTTACAAAGAATTAATTTAAGTTATGTTAAGTATTATAAATAAATTAATATTGATTTTATCAGATATCGATTAAAATAATATTTTTCATACCAATTTGCTATCTACTTATTTTTAAGTTTATAAAATAAGAATACTAATTCATTTAACTGTGTCTTTGAGATTGAGTCAAGTCTATTCTTAAGCCCAAATTTAATATTTCTATTTAAATCTAAAATTAGGAATATATTAAAATCTTAGATTACCTATGGGAGTTTTTAAAGGGATTAATGACCTCCAGACTACTTTATAAACACCCTAAATTATATTATTTGGATCTAATATGAGATTTCCTCTTCCAAAGTTGAATTATAAATTTAAAATCATCTAACTCATAACCAACGAACTAAAAATATTAATTAAATATACTATAATACAAATAAACTTATAAAAAGAGTAAATAAACAATTAGATAATCAAACTATTTCGTTCATTATTTAATCATTTCAAGTCTATAAGAAGAGATTCCTAGTGTAATTAATTACCTCTCCAGAGATCAAATTGAATAAAATTTTAAATCCCAATTTCGACCGTTCATCCAATTTTCTATCTATATTTTTGGTCTGTTACTTCAAAAAAAACTATAAATTACTACCTAAAATTGAAAGTTAAGAATTCATTAAAAATATTGATTCTCTTAATTAGTTTTCAAAGGCATTAAAAGTTTAATTAACTTATTAATAACCTAAGCTACAATAATCAATTTCTAACTTAGAATTACCTCCCCTGCGTGTCTAATCTTAATTTTGGTATCAACTAATTTGTGATTAAGAAATTAGAGGCATTGAATAAATAATAGCATAAATAAACTAATAAAAGGATTAATTAAATAAATTACGTAAATAAATCATCCACAAGACATCAATAATATCAAAATCACTATATTCTAAGTTCAATCTAGTATAAAAACTAAAATAAACATAATACAACTCATAAATCGCGAGGTTCACAAATGAAAAGAATAATAAAACTAGAGGAAAAAAATTCTTAGCAAAATTCTCCTTCAATTTTCCCAATTTATTAGTCTTCACTTGATTTTAATAATGATTTCTTCATGATTTCTCTACGAGACATGGTGGGTGGTCCCTTCGGCTTCCAAAATGAGAGAATTTTGTGTTTTGAGGCTATAGCCTATAATTTTTGTTGCAATCCTAAAATTTGAAAATTTTCGACCTGGAAGGTAGGGAGTTGGCATTGTAGCCCCAACTTTCTAGAAAGAAATGCTCTTGGCGTTGCAACCCAGAAGTTAGGATTGTAACGCCAAATTTGCTACACTTTTAGACATATACATATAAACTTCAAATATATTTGGACTCTCCATAAAAGTTTTAGGTCATGAAGTCATATTTCCAATGCAATTTGAATTGACAAATTTAAATATTTACAAGCCAGGATATTGTCAATTTTTTGAAGGATGCTCAATCTTGAAGCGAAATATAAATATAAACGAAATATAAAAAAGTAGTTAAAGAAAAGATTTTTGATAAAATATTTTTTAAGAAAATGAATTTGAAAATATTTTTATTTATTTAAAAAATATAGCCTGTTACATATGCTAAAATCATTAAGTCTGACCATCCTTTCTTGAAGATTACTCTGATCAAAGATAATCCTGAACCATCAGTGAATTTTTTTATATATAATTAAAACTAATGAATTATATACAAATAAATAATTCTTTTAATATATTATAAAAATATTCATGCAATTTATGAAAATTATGTCTACTACTAACATTAATTTCTAATAGTCTGTGAATCTTCACAAGATTGTCCTTTACGTTTTTATCTAATGGGCTACTCCATTACAAATAAGGTAATTACTTTTCTTATATCGGTCCCGTTGACACACTACTCACTTAATACTACTATTATCTTAGTTCGTCCTTACGTTATTAAACTCTGTGACTGTAGTTTTGGCCCTCATGATTATGGTCTCCTTGGCTCAATATCCATAAATCAAACCAAATCAAATCCACAATACATTTTATGTATAAATCTAATCATAAAATCATCACTTGGTCTCTAAGGTTTCAAAAAGCATATAAAATCAATCACAAACCATTCATTTATATTAATAAAAGCATATGTTATCAAATCATTTATCTAATATTCAAAACATTTAAGTTAAAAAATATTTATAAAGAATATAAAGAAAACAATAAAATTTCACTCATTATATAGGGGAGGTGAATACTCTCTATTCAACTCTCACTTCTTAGCACCTCTCAAACATCTCTCACCATACATCATCACCTACAATACGTATATATCGATAATCTCATTAATCTTCAAAATTAAAAATACAATCCAATCTACATGCATATGAATGAATCTTATTTCGGGTGTCCTATAGTTAACTTATACATGTTTATGAAATTTTCCTGTTTTTCAGTCATTTTGTCTTCCTAAAAATTCAAAGTCAATTAAATTTATATGATTAATGATAAAACAAACCCTATTCAATCTCATTTATCGAAATTGATATATAAATAATAAAATTTGAATGAAATAATAATATTTACTATTCATTACAAAGCACGATCTTCTAAATTCAAGTTTTCTAGCTATCTAATTGTATATTCATTTATTCTACATCCTAAATAACCCATTACAACTCAAATTTTTTTGTAAATGGAATCAAGTTACTCGTGGATAAATGGTAATCCTAAATTATAAATTTGATCTAAACGAAATTTTAATGTGTAATCGAGAATAATAACCTTATTAGGAAGTTGAGAGAAGTTTATAATTGTTAAGTTTGATGTTATTTGCTTAAATTCTCAATTTGGTTTGAAACCTTAATTTTTTTTCTTTATATTCTTAACCAAATTCAATGAAACAAAACTTCTAAACTAAAGAAAGGATAGAGAATTGATGATTGTTAGTGGAAAAATAAGATTTGATCGATTAATTTTTAAGAAAGTAAAGAAAAAATTTCAAAAAAAGGGGATGTGAAACCCATCCCTTAGTATTATGGGCATAATAGTAAATCCCTTAAGAGTGTTCGTGCATGTCTTTGTGTTAAATTATGCACGAGAGGGTATAAAACTTGAAGATTATGTTTTGAGTAAGATTATGATGTAAGATACGAACTTATGTGAAAGAAATGGATTTTTGACCCTAAAATCATCTCCAACTAGGAAAAATGTTCTTTGTTATTCTTGTAGATCTCAAAGGGAGCTTCGCATTGATATATTATGGGTTCTGAGTAGATATCTGAGCTAAAAGTTATGACCAATTGAAGTTATAGTCCTCGGAAAGAGGACTATAAGCAAAGGTATCGATACCTTTGTGGGGAACGTATCGATACGTTGAGGTTAAGGCCAAGGGTATTGACACCTTTAAGAAAGGTATCGATACATTTACTATTGAGACCAAAGGTATCGATACGTCTGGTGAAAGGTATCGACACCTTGAGAGCTTGATGAATAGTGAACAGTATCAAACGTATCGATACGTTAGCAAGGGGTATCAACACGTTGGTGACGGTGATGAAGCCCACTTGCGACAAAAGATGTCGATACGTTAGAAAAGATATCGACACCCTATAGGCTTGTGAATAGTATTCTGAGCAAAGGTATCGATACGTTGGGACAAACATATCGACACATTGCAGGAGAAATGCCAAAGGTATTGATACATTTTGAAACGTATTGACACCTTTGGGGATTTTATAGCATAAATGGAGGGGACAGGTCGTCTTCCCCATTTTTGAATTCTCTGCTTCTCTCTCTATCAAAAATAGTAGAAAACACTCTTTCTCACACCAGTAAACTAATATTCCCTATTTCTCCATGAAACTTCGCTATTCCAGTTCCTATGAACTGAGAATCAACACCAGAACCCAGAAATCTCCTCTGATTGGAGTTTTACGCGACGGTTTACGAGGAATCACGAAGAGTGGGTGGAGGTAAACAGTAGTAAAAAAGAGAGATCTAAGCCAATCGGGGCTTTAAGCTCGCCTACGAGTTTAGGTAATTTTGTTCCTCGTCTATCTCTCTCGATTAACTTGTCATTTCACGTAGATCTAAGAAATAATAATCGGGTTACTATTCACAAAACCCTAAAATTTAGGGTTTTTCTAGTTTATCGCTTGTATTGATAAATTAGAGGTTTTGGTTAGCTTATGGTGTTGAAATTGATGAGAAATGTATGTTCAGAGTGAGATTTGTGTGAGGACAGTATGTTCTAGAGAAAGAGAGGTGTGAGAGTAGCATGAGCAATTGAGCATGCATTGCATCATGTACGCACTTGGTAACTTGTGTTGTATGTGTCCAGGTGTGGCAGCTGAGACAGGAGGATCTCCGTCGCGAGGAGGATATCATGAGGGTGGTTTCCCACCCCAGGACGGTGAGTGGACACATTCTCTTTCTTCGCCTTATTTATTATTATTTATGAATGAGTATAATACTAGACGATAGCATGTGGATATGTATATGTGACTGAATTGAGGAGAT
>JAVXUL010000007.1:1495421-1527385 GCA_035590515.1 Trichilia minutiflora | reverse complement strand
TATATTTTTTAAATTTAAAAAAAAAATTAATTAATTAATTAAAATAAAAGTACACGTGGCGTCCATCGAGAGTACCACGTGTACTTTCGATGGCGCGGTAGAGCGAGGCTTACCGCACCAAATCTTTTTTTTTTTTTTTTGAATTCAAGGATAATTTCGTAAAAAAACAGTAAACATGACTATTTTTAATTGAAAATTATTACCGTGGATATTTTTGAATTTTACTTATGAACAGTGGCTATTTTTTATTAAATCTTTTTTTTTTTTTTTTGATAAGTCTACTATACAGTATACATTGGTCATTTTTTGTTAATTCTCATGTTATAATAGTATCGACGGACTGCGCAGCCACCGCTCTCCATTTTCAAAGCTTTGCTTCGCTCAATCTCTCTTCAATGAAAAGATGAGACGACTTGCTACCCTTTCTCTTCTTCTTTTTCTTCTTCTCTTTCTCACTTTCCAAGCACAAGTACTTTCATGGAAAAAGGACGAGTTTCGAAACTGCAATCAGACTCCATTCTGCAAACGAGCCAGATCCCGACAACCGGGTTATTGCTCTTTAATCGCTGTTCAAGTTACCATCTACGACGGAGATCTCACTGCAAAACTGTCCCCGAAGAACAGCTCCGATGACCCATTTAAACCCTTGATTCTCTCAGTCTCAATATACCAAGATGGAATCATGCGTCTCAAGATCGACGAGGACCAAGCTTTAAACCCTCCAAAAACACGATTCCGAGTTCCTGACGTTGTTCTCCCTGAGTTTGAATCAAAAAAGTTGTATTTGCAGAGAGTCAAGACGGAGACGATTGACGGCGATGCGGGACCTTCATCGGTCGTGTACTTATCGGACGGTTACGAGGCTGTCCTCCGTCATGATCCTTTTGAGGTTTATGTGCGTAGTAGAGGGGGTAATTCACGCTTACTTTCTTTAAATTCTCATGGTTTATTTGATTTTGAGCAATTGAGAGAAAAAAACGAAGGTGAGGATTGGGAAGAGAGGTTCAGAGGTCATACTGACTCAAGACCATACGGTCCACAATCTATTAGTTTTGACGTTTCCTTTTATGATTCTGATTTTGTTTATGGAATCCCTGAACATGCAACTTGTTTTGCTCTGAAACCAACTAGGGGACCTAATGTAGAAGAATCTGAGCCTTATAGGTTGTGTAATTTAGATGTTTTTGAGTACATTCATGACTCGCCGTTTGGGCTTTATGGATCCATTCCGTTTATGATATCTCATGGGAAATCGGGAAAAACTTCTGGATTTTTCTGGTTAAATGCAGCCGAGATGCAGATTGATGTATTGGCGGAAGGTTGGGATGCGGAGGGTGGGATTTTGATGCCTTCAACACAAGGCAGGATTGATACTTTTTGGATGAGTGAGGCTGGGATTGTGGACACATTCTTTTTTGTGGGTCCTGGTCCAAAGGACGTTGTTAAGCAATATACAAGTGTTACTGGTTTGCCAGCAATGCCTCAGTATTTCTCCATTGCCTATCATCAATGTAGGTGGAACTATAGGGATGAAGAAGATGTTGAACAAGTGGACTCAAAGTTTGATGAACATGATATTCCTTATGATGTTTTGTGGCTTGATATTGAGCATACTGATGGCAAAAAGTATTTTACATGGGATAGATCTTTATTTCCGAATCCCAAAGAGATGCAGAGGAAGTTGACAGCTAAGGGTAGGCATATGGTAACTATTGTGGATCCACATATTAAGAGGGATAATTCATATTGGTTGCATAATGAGGCGACTGAGAAAGGGTATTATGTTAAGGATGCAACAAAGAAGGATTATGACGGATGGTGCTGGCCTGGTTCATCTTCGTATTTGGATATGGTGAATCCAGAGATTCGGTCATGGTGGGGTACTAAGTTCTCGTATGAGAATTATGCTGGCTCAACACCTTCATTATATATTTGGAATGACATGAATGAGCCTTCTGTCTTTAATGGTCCGGAGGTATGCTACTTGGTTATCCTTCTTTCTTTCTTTAAGTTCCTTGTATCTTTTTTTTTTTTTTTCAAAGATAATTTATTTTGCATTAAACTATTTTAATTATGAATGAACTGGTAAATGTGGAATAAGGTTTGGCACAAATAATAGAATTTTTTCTTTTTCAGTTTTTATGCTGAATTATAAGCATAAGGTATGACTAAAATCTTCATAAAATTAAATTACTGATCTCCTTTATTTAGATTCATTGTGACCAATGATAGATTGATTTAGGTTCTGCCTTTTTATTTTTGCATATATTTGCTGAAATAATCAACCTTGAATATCCATTTACTTTAGCAAATCTATTTAATTGTATTGTGAATCTAAGACAGTGTAATTTTGAATAAGTGATTTTAAAATGATGATTGTCATATGTCATATTGAAATATAAGTCTACTTGTAAATTTTCTTCATGTTGTTAAAATTGTTGCATTTATTGAAATTTGTTTTGTTTAAGTGGCTTGTATACTTTTGTAGGTAAATCTTGCACATATATTTCAATGATAGATCTGAATTTTTCTTTTAAATATGGATTTTTTACTAATAGTAGCAAACTTGTGCTCCTAAAATAGAAGTGTGTTGCAATACTTAAGATTGTCCCACTACAGTACGTAGGATTTTTTGATTCTCTTTTGTATGACTTTCTCTAGTAATGCTTGTTGACATATTACATTCTTTTGGTTATTAGTGACAACTATTAGCAAAATATTTTTAATTATCTTAAAGAAATTTTCTATGGTTGTGTTATGAGTGGGGTGAAAAATTTAGTGCCGAGAGGTATTTTAACAATTTAACATTTTAAGAAAGCTCAATAAGAGCTTTGAGCTTCTCCTCATAGACATGATGCAGTTCTTCATCTTCTATAAACTTTTCTTCAGTTACAACTAATGACATGAAAGATTTGAAAAGTGCTTAGCAATAGAAAGCCTTATCTATTTTCAGTAGAAATCCATGTATCTTTGTATACATGTGCAAATGCATTCATTGTTGTTTACATGTATGTATATACCATGTCCTGTATGTGGCAAGTGCGGAGAAAACTACTTGCATGGGTGATTTCATAAAGCTCTGATTTGGAGAAAGGGTGCCAGAGAGGCAAGGATTAATGAAACCTTTTATTGTAATCAGGTGTCAATGCCAAGGGATGCTTTACATCTTGGGAATGTTGAACATCGAGAATTACACAATGCTTATGGTTATTACTTCCATATGGCTACTTCTGATGGACTTGTGAAGCGTGAAAATGGAAAGGACAGGCCTTTTGTTTTGTCAAGAGCATTCTTTGCAGGAAGTCAAAGGTATGGAGCAGTTTGGACAGGAGATAATACAGCAGATTGGGATCAGCTCAGGGTTTCTGTTCCTATGATTTTAACACTTGGTCTAACTGGGATGACATTCTCTGGTGCGTAAGATTTTTTTGATATGATTGATTTAAGTTCTCGTCCCTGTCGTATGGATGGTCATAATGGATACATCTTTGCAGGTGCGGATGTTGGTGGGTTTTTCGGTAATCCTGACACTGAGTTACTAGTTCGCTGGTATCAACTTGGTGCATACTATCCTTTTTTTAGAGGGCATGCCCATCATGACACTAAAAGACGAGAGCCCTGGTTATTCGGGTAAGACAGTCTGTTTGCCCTGCATTTTAGGAGTACATATTACTTTTAAGCTGTGAAAATGTTGTAGGATTTTGTTAGTACCTTTTCATGTAACATTTTTGCATTGTTTTTTATTTTAGTTTGTCCTATCAATTTTTAGTGTAAAGATACTTTCTATTCAAAGGTACTTGATTATATTCATTTTTAAAAGCATTTTTTTTACCAATATGATGTGTCTTACTCATTACAATATGGAATTTTTAGCCAAATTTGTATTTTAGTCTGTGGACATTAGAGGGAAAGTAAAAATTGTAAGAGTTGCTGAATTTTTGTACTATAGGGATTGACACTTGCTTTCCTATTCACATGCAGTCCTGCCTAGAAGCTGACTTTTATAAACCCCTTTTTGTAGTTTTCATATTTGTTTCTGTAAAGCTCCTAAGCCTATGGGGTTAACCACTAATTCAGATTTAAGGATACAATGTGGAGAAAGTAGATTAGAATAACTAAAGTGTTTGAAGAGTTAAAAGTTTTAGGTGATGTGTTGCCTTAATCCGTGGTGCCCACTGGTGGCTTTTCTCTGTATTACACTATGTTAGTATGTGTAGATGGAAGAGCCAGCGTCTTTTGTATAGTTTAAGTTGACTAAAAGTAATCAAAGATAAAGAGTATTTGACTTAAATATTGATAGTACCATATGCTTCATACCAACCTTAATGGCTACATTTATGAAGAAATGAAGTTGATGTGGCGTATATTTATCATTTTATCATCTTGCGTGTATTAATAGTAAGTCCAGTCTTCGGGGATTTATTAAATATATTTTTTTTTCCATTGATTGATTGTCTTAACTTTGTTACAGAGAGAGAAATACAGAACTTATAAGGGAAGCCATACACGTCCGTTACATGTTTCTCCCATATTTTTACACCCTATTCAGAGAGGCAAACACTACTGGTGTTCCTGTTGTACGGCCATTATGGATGGAGTTTCCATCTGATGAAATGACTTACACAAATGATGAGGCATTCATGGTTGGAAATGCACTTTTGGTGCAAGGAATCTTTAAGGAGGTACAAAAATGATCATACTGGTTATTCTTGCCCTCTTCTCTCATCCTGTATTTATTATGTTTGGTTCTTTTCATGTTTTGTACAAATTGAAGCATTGTATTTTTCTTGAACCAGCGAGCTAAACATACAACAGTTTATTTACCTGGGAAAGAATCTTGGTATGACATTAGAACTGGAACTGCAGCTAAGGGAGGAATTAGTCATAAGCTTCAGGCTTCAGAAGAGAATGTTCCTGCTTTTCAAAGGGCAGGAACAATCATACCTAGGAGAGACCGGTTCCGTCGAAGTTCCACTCAGATGTTTAATGATCCTTACACGCTGGTATGTAGTTGATTTCAATTTGATCCTTCATGCCGTGTCAATATCTGAATGTTTGGAATGTGCTTTAACCTCACTGTATTCCCTCTCTTTTCTTTTTTTAAAAAAAGTTCCTTTCCCTTTTGTTTCCAGAATTTGTGTATGTGTATGTTGATTAGCAATTCTCTATTTTTTCTGGGTCATAAGATGCTGTTTTGGAAAATGATGAAACCTTGCTGTGATTGAGCTTTGCTTTCATTCTCTGCATGTTGAGAATCTTTATCAATTTTGCATATGATTGTCACATTTCGATACCAACATGGAATTGGATATATAGATGTGTTGTTGATAGGAGTGTGCTTAGGCTTCGTTGGGGATTGTGGTGCTTGTTTGTGGGACCTACACATTCTTTCATCAATATTTAACATCTAGAACTTTCATTGCTCAGCATTTAAGCCACCAAACAGAGCCTTAGTCTCGGAATTTGTGTATGAAAGAAGATTCTTACCGTCTCCTAATAGTCAGAGATCTTTTGAGCGTGAGTGGGCATATGTTTTTCACTAGCTATGGTTAATCTGACAGATGTTATTGCTTGCAATGCATGGCCAATAGTTATCTACAGTTTATAGTTTACTAGAATACAATGCATATGCTGGGAGAGTTCAGTCCTTGAAAGGAGGCAGTTGTTGTAATGTTCTTGTTTGAATAGCGTCACTTAGAAATTTGGAAATGGATTAAATTATATGCAACTAGTATTGTTTTATTGATATTCATTGCATGCAGTAGGCATCCCAAGGTGACATTTGTGTTGAGTTTAGGGTGTAGGAGTTTAAGATGCCGATGACAATTGTTGTGAATCATTTCTTTCTTATGCAGCTACTTATTTTTTACATTTACCTATCCTTTTAGGTGGTAGCTTTAAATAGTTCTCATGCCGCTGAAGGTGAACTGTATGTTGATGATGGCAAAAGTTTTGACTTTCTGCACGGTGCCTTTATCCATCGTCGATTTGTGTTCTCTAATGGCCAGCTTACATCTATAAACATGGCTCCCTTCTCTTCTGGCAAGACTAAATTTTCATCAGATTGCATCATTGAGCGGATTATTCTTCTAGGACTTGGTGTGTCAAAGAGCGCTTTAATTGAACCAGCTAACCAGAAGGCTGAGATTGAGCTTGGGCCACTTCATCTTCGAAGTGAAGGGCGCAGTCCTGTTTTAACTATCCGAAAGCCTGGTGTCTCGATCTCAGATGATTGGACAATTAAACTTATGTAAATGGTATCTAATTTTTTTTACATCTCGAGTCTCATCATGCAAGCGGAAAGAAAACTCTTCAGCGTCGTGGGTAGGGTTTTCTTGTTCGAAAGAAGAAAGAATTTATGTCCCTACGTTTAGTTGTAGAGAAATTGAAGTATACAAAGATGCTCCCGCATGCCCAGTTTTAGCGTTGAACACTAAATGTACAAGCCATACAAATATTGTTTTCATTGATTATGACTAGGAAAACTACTATATTAATGAGCTAATGCGAATCTTAGGTTTAGGGCGTGTTTGAGACTGAGGAATCGAGTTTTGAACTTAATTACTACGGATGGAACAATTAATTACAAGTTAAATGTTAGTAGAGAAAGAAAGCTAAATCTTTCCTCCCAAATAATAATGGCTGTTTGTTATATGGGCTTTTCAAAACTTATAGTACAAGTATAATAGTTCAATTTTCTTTAATATTGTGAAAAATCGAACGGAATTTAGTTATTTTTATACTAAATAAAATATTGAAATTAATATTCTTTCTCATAAAATCAAATAAAAGAAGAAATGAAGTATGTAGAGAAATGCAGATTTTTAACCCTTGGTATGTTTTTTTTACTAAAGATATGAAAGCATGTCTATATATAATGCAATTTTAGTATATTTCATCTAGAATTGATAAATCTATTAATGATAATCAGTTCATTGTTTATATTGGATATGTTTTTACTCTTAAGAACTAATTTATTAATAAAATTTAAATTAATATATTTAACTTAATTTTATATAATAGAGTTAGTCAAAATTTTAACAATATAAAGAATCATTAAATTAAGATAAATTTATCTTATTAATTTATATTTTTATTATTTTTGATTTAATGTACGATCTAATAGGTTTTCGTAATATTGATAGTAATAGTAAAATATAATTTTAGTATCATAAGTAATGAGCAATATCTAACAATACATTATGACTATTTAAGTGATGAGAATGTGAATGGCCAATATCACTTTTATTGTAACCAATGTTAGTATATGGTTTAATCCTTTTGTTCTTAATATCTTAATTGAATACGAGATATGAAATGTGTCATTCTTATAAAATTTAATTTTTATAGTTATTTGATATTTTGAGTATAATTATTTAATCAAATGATGTCAATATTATATATTGATTCATTTAAATATGATAATTTGTTTTATAATTATATTCAATCAAAAAGACTTAAAGATATCACTCTTATTATATAGAAGAAATAAATTTGATCTTAATCAAATCTCTCTCTCTATAATTCATAATATATCTAGTTATTTTCTTTATAATTTTTTTTGTTACAGATAATATTTAAAAATATTAAAAACTATGATTATCTTAAGTCAAAAGATCATGTATACTATTGTTTCTCTGAGAATTGCTATGATACTTATATAACAATCCATATAATATTCTTATAACCGATTGGCTAATATATTTGTTTACTAACTTGTATGCATGTGTTTATTTCATATCTTATTTTATGACATGTATCATGTCATCATCAGTTATTGCACATATTAGTCAAAATATATTATTATTGATGGATTGGCTAGTACATTAATTTACTAACTTGCATGCATATGTTTATTTCATATCTTATTTTATGACATATATCGTGTCGTCATCAGTCATTGCACATATTAATCTTAATGTATTATTATAACTTTATTTATAATAATACTTGACTAGAGACATATAAAAATAGTATTCAATTAATTAAAGCTATTATTTTAAGGGTATTATTATATTTATTTAAATACACAAATATGTGATAATAAAATAATATACATACATATATATATATATATATTAATTAATTAATTAATTAATTAATAGTATGTATACCAATAATATACATATGAATACCCAAATAATTAGATTATCTAAACTATTCCTTATATACGCAGTATCAATTGAGTATTATATTGTATAGTATACATATTAAATGTCTCCGATGAATATCATGAGATGATAATAATACAAATGACATGACAGTCATGTCATTAGAACATTAATATAGATTAGTAGTTAAAGAACTATTTTTCAAATATGATCCAAGAAATGCTGAATCACACATAATGTATATAGTCAATAATTTATCATTTGATTGTAGTATGTGATGTATTTATTTGACTTGAAACATTATAATTGTTATTTGATAGAGATATAATGATTTATATGGTGTATAAGCACATGACTAATCATGTTTTTATAAAAAAATTGGTTTGATCATGAGTTGTTTATATCAATGTACGAATAATTATTAAGATGGAATCTGCAACTCTCTCTCTATATGATTCGAGTTATCGTTAGCTCGATCTGGATTCGAGTTCCTTGTTGGATATTAATAAATGATTGAACTCTAATACCCTTTTTTAGGAAAAAAGTTTATAATGATAAGTTCAATGCATAATAACTAATGGTCTAAATAAATACTGAGTTTATGATTTATGATTTATTGTGAACCTTAATGTAGTTGGGATTAAGCGACGGAAGGACATCACCCATAAGAAATATATAATCAAATATAAAAGGTTTGATAAAAATTTTCTTCATTGTGGTTTATAGATTACGGCACATTACTATATGTTAATTATAGTCGTTAGGCATTTGAAGAGTTCGAAATGGAATCGATGACATCGATTTTGACTCATGACTAACACCACGTTAAACTTGAGAGGTCATAACCAAAAACCTTTTATTTTTTTCAAATATAAGAAAGAATATTAATTATTATCTACTAAGAGGACTAATACTCTCAATGATAATAATCGATCGAAAAATATAAATTATTTATACATTAAATAGTTTAATAATTTTAAGAGCTTGATAAATTGACTCGATTATAAATTAAAGTAAGTTATAATGTTCTATTAATATTAAAGAATATAAATAGAATTAATTAAAGTTAGTTAAAAGTGATTTGACTAATTTTAGAATAAGTTGGTATTAATATAATTAATAAAGACAAACTTATCATTTTATCTTTTACTATTAAAAAGCTTGTTAGAAAAGCTTTGGATATAATTGTCTTTGATTTTAAAGTCATGAACATTTATGTAATCAGAGGAGATACTATAAAAGGAGTTATTTTTCCATTATTTTAAAAGGTTTTTCATTTTATGAAAAAGAATGAAAAATCTTCCAAGCTTTCTCTCTCTCATTCACAGCCAAGGAAGAAAACCAATTGGTGGTTTGAAATCTTGGAGGCTTCTATCTTTTAAGGTTCATTTCTTTGTCATAAAAGGCTAAAGGCTAGCCTTTCTACCATGGTTTTGTTGTTTATGCACAAATGAATTCCTAAAGTATGTTAATTTGATTAAACACTAAACAAATTTTATAAAATTATTAACAAGTCAATTAACAAGTCAATAATGGTATCAGAGCATGTTAATATTGCTAAATCATGATCTGAGCTTGGATTTATGTTAGGAAGCTTGGTTATGGTTGATGATAAAATTAGGGTTTTGTGTTCAAGGTTGTGTTTTAGTGAAGTAGATGATGAATAATTTATCATCTATGTATTTTAAGGAGATTAGAAGTGTTATACAATAACTATGATGCTATGCACCTATAGATTTCGTGTGATGAAATTCAATAAACGTGTTAATCCACCTTATAACATTCTACCACTATACATGCATATATAAATATTGTGCATTTATGCTTAATTAATGCTATATGTGCTATTGCCTTGATAATGGTTATTCATGTGATTAATATGTTATGAACATAATATAAACCCTTACATTACTCGGCCATAGAAGAACATATGCATAAATGTTATGTTTTGTTCACTTAATGCTTGTTTAAATTTTGGACATGTTAAATGATCATGAATAAACATGATTAAATATTAATTATATTTGTGTGATCATTTTAAGATGAACGTATGGTTCAGCCTCATTAAGAATTGCTTGACATGTAATTTTCATGAATCATTTATGTTTAAATGTTAAACATGATTTAATGATAGAGCATTAATGTGATTAATGCCTAATTACATTGTAGTGATCATGATACAATATAGTTAATAAGTACTTGTATTATAAATGAATGTTTGAAAAGCTTAATAAATTCGACCATATAGGACTAGGTGGGTGATTAATATTTAATTAACTTTAATTGCTTATTTATGGATTCATTTGATTGAATAATTATTAATTAGACTTATTAATATGTATAGGTATATATCATTAGATGATACATGCATGTATGTGAAACCCATACCTTAGTATTATGGGCATAATAATAAATCACTCAAGAGTATTCGTGCATGTCTTTATATTTAGATTGTACACGAGAGGGTATAAAACTTGAAGAAGATATCTTGGATAAGATTCTGGTATAGGATATGAGCTTATGGAAAAGAACTAGAATTTTAACCTCAAAATCATCTCCAATTGAGAAAAAGTTCCTATCATTTTTGTAGAGCTTAGAGAGAGCTTCGCACTGATATATTATGGGTTTCGAGCGGATATCCGAGATAAAAGTTATGACCAATTGAAGTTATAGTCCTCGGAAGGAAGACCGGAAGCAAAGCTATCGACACCTTAAAGGCATGTTGAGCAGTGAATAATACCAAACGTATCGATACATTGGCAAGGGGTTTCGATATGTTGGTGATGTAGATGGAGCCCGCTTGCGACGAAAGGTGTCAATACATTGGGAAAGGTATCGACACCCCGCAGGTTTGTGAACAGTGTTTTGACCAAATGTATTGATACGTTGGGGCAGACGTATCAATACGTTGTGAGAAAAATGCCAAAGGTATCGACACGTTTTGAAACGTATCAACACCTTTAGGGATTTCACAGCATGTATGCTCGGGGACAGGTTGTCTTTTCTATTTTGAATTTTTCGCTTCTCTCTCTACTAGAAACAGTAAAAAACTTTCTCAACCACCAGTGAATTGATCTCCTCCATTTCTCCATGAAACTTTGCCATTCCAGTTCCTATGAATTGAGAATCAACACCAGAACCCAGAAATACCCTCTGATCGGAGATTCACCCGATGGTTCACGAGAAATCATGAAGAATCGATGATGGTGAATAGTAATAAAAAAGAGGGATTCAAACCGATCGGGGCTCTAAGCTCGCCTACGGGTTTAGGTAAGCTTATTCCTTAGTCTATCTCTCTTGATTAATCTATCATTTCACATAGATCTAAGAAATGATCATCGGGTCACTGTTCTCAAAAACCTAGAATTTGGGATTTTTCTAGTTTATCACTTGTATTGATAAATTAAAGGTTTTGGTTAGCTAATGGTGTTGAATGGATGAGAAATGTATATTTAGAGCGAGGTTCGTGTGAGAACAGTAATATTAAAGAGAGAGAGAGGGTAGAAAGAGAGAGTGAGAGTTGCGTGAGTAGCTTGAGCATGCATTTTATCATGCACGCACTTCATGATATATGTTTTTGTGTATCCAGGAGCGACAGCTGAGACAGAAGGATCTCCGTCGTGAGGAGGATACCGAGAGGGTGGCTTTCCACCCCAGGACTGTGAGTGGACACATTCTTTTCCTTCGCCTCATTTATTATTATTTATGAATGAGTATAATGCTAGAGGATAGCATGCGGATATGTATATGTGAATGAAATGAGGATACCGTTGGATGTATATTGTGTGGTGGCGGGGTTGGCCTCTTGTTTGTGATAGAGAAAGGTTTGATGTGAAACCTACTTTGCCATGAATGTAAGGCCGGAGGCCTATTGTATGTTTTGATATTGAATGTGAGGCCGAAGGCCTATTGTATGTATGATTTTGTGATGTGAGGCCGGAAGCCACTGTTATGCATGTATGTGAATGTGGCATCATGATTTATGCATTATGGCCGAGATGCCATGCTAGTTGTTTTGGCTTTGTGAGCCACTTATGTTGTTATATTGTTTTGGTCGGTGAGCCATAGATAGTATTTTTGGCCTTGTGAGCCACTAGTGATTTAAGTTGCCCTGATGGACCGATGATTTTGAGTTATGATTTGGTATGCTGTGCTAATAACTATGGGTGAGGATTGGCCATACAACTTTTAGAGAGTGGGTGGAATCCAATATTACTTGGAATGTGGGTTGGCCATACAGTCCCGGAAAGGATGGTTGGAATCCACATGTCAAGGCTAAAACATGCTAGCCTTTTTATACTGTATCCCAACCAGGGTTGCGGATCAGCCATACAACTCTGAGGGAGTGGATGGGATCCTATAGATCGAGGGATATCATACATAGGCATACATCCCCAACCAGGGTTGCGGATTGGCCATACAACTCAGATAAAGTGGGTGGGATCCTATAGACCGAGGGATTATACATATTTGATGTGATATTGATTTTCTAGTCATGCATACGATGCCACATGTTACTATGAGTGGATTTAGGATTACGAGGATTTACCGTAATCAATCCACAGGTCACTGATTTCTATTTTGATTTTCTGTCTACTCACTGAGTAGTTTTCAAATACTCACCCCTCACTTTCTCATTTTAGGATAGTGTAGTCGGGCGTGGCATAGCGTAGCTGAAGTGTGATTCAGCAAGTTTTCAGGTACTCGGCTTAGGTTTTTACATTATAGTTCACTGCATGGAAAATACTTTGTAATAAAGATATTATGTATTTGGCTTGGCCGAGAGTATTATGTATTGTATTTTATAAAAATACAGAGAATGATATTTATACAATTGAAAATCTTTTATTTTTCATATTTTGTTTTATTTTTGATTAATGAGTTTGAAAACGGGTATTAATGCCTTGCGGGTTATAGGGGTGCATCCTAAGTAATAGAATGTATTTCTGGGATTCGCGGTGATTGCCACGTGGTCGACTAGGATCGGGACGTGACAGGGGAGGAGAAATGAGTAATAGGAGAGGAAAGGACGAAACAAGGATTTTGGTCATGATTTAGCTATATTTATAGTCAGTTGTGAAATTATCAAAGTACCTTTGAGTTTATAAAAGAAAGAAAATTTTAAAAAGGCAAAAAAGTTTATTTCACCTCATTTTTTATTAATTCAATCAAATTTTTGATCGAATTGAATTCGTTCAAATGAATTTTTTAATTTGTTCGAACGAGTCCTTTATTGACTCATTGAAAAAAAAATCTATCACTTATTCATTTAAAAGAATCGGATCATTTGTTTGACTAAATGTTATTTATTTGAAAAAATCGATGGATTTATTCAATCGAGATTTTCACAAGTCCCTTAAAATTTTTGACCATTTCTTTGTTGAATAAATCGCGTCTTTCGTTCAATCAAAATCATTCATTTGAACAAATCCTTAAATTCATTCGACCGAATGTCTTGTCTTCTCTCACAAAATTCTTTCTACAGTTGAATTTCTATTTAGTTTCTAATGTCTATTTCTATTGCTTTTTTAAAAATATTTTCTAATTTTATATTAAGCCTCATAATATAGTAGATTTTTCATTAACAATACTCATATATACATTTTATGAAAAATAACTAAAATGCCCTTAACTATAGATATGAGGTATTATAATAGAATAATTTATTCAATCGAGTCTTTCATTGATTTTCTGAGAAAAATTCTGTCACTTATTTGTTCGAATGAATCGAGTTATTTATTCAATTGAATGTGATTCGTTCGACCAAGATTTTTGTGAATTCCTGAAAAATTCTGGTCATTTATTCGATTGAACGAATCATGCCTTTTGTTCAGTCGAAATTATTCATTCAAAAGACTCTTTGGATTTGTTCAATCGAATACCTTCTCTCACAAAATTCTTCCTATAGTTGAATTTTTATTTAGTTTCTGATCTTTGTTTCTATTTCCTTTTCTTTTTAAATCTTTCTAAATTTCATATTAAACCTCATAATACTGTCGACTTTTTATTAACAATACCCGAATATGTATTTTATAAAAAATAACAAAAATACCCTTAACTGTATTACATCCTCACTTGGCATTCCTTTAATTAGCCTTTAGAAACCTCCCAAACCTTGACTAGATTCCTTGAAAATTTTATTGGATTTATTATCTACGAACAAATAAACAATAAACAATAAAAATATAAAAAATACTTAAAATTAAATAAAATCTAAATAAAAAAATGAGTGATAAAATCACTTGTGAGATAGTAAATGATATTATAAATTTTTAATGAAATTGGTTACTTAGCGTTAATGATAAAATTAACTAATTATATTTAATTAAGAGTAATGTTATTCATCTCAAAATTTTCATCTTAAAATATATTCTAAATTAGATGCCATGTATATATTGGATAATAAAAAACTGTAATAAATAACTTTGAAAATTATAAAAACTTATTATTTAATAAATTCATATTAATTCACTTGCCATCTCATTTAATATACATTTTAGGATGAGTATTATTATTATTTGATTAAATTTATAAAATTTGAGTTTTTATCTAAATAAATTAATACATGATTGATAAATAATAAATAAAAATATACTACTTCAAATATTAATTAAGTTCAAATTAAGAAAGAATTATAATTTATTTATATTTTTTTAATTGAATCAAATTAGATCTTATAATAATTATGTTATGAATACAACATCTGTCCAATTGTAAATAATATTTCAATTGAAATTTTTTTATAAGCAACTCATTAATTATGGTTGATTTATTACCATCAACAATAAAAATAAATTTGACTTAGGACATGATAAACATTTATTCATATCATATAATTCAAAGAGTTGAGGAGGTCATTTTATATTGTCAATAATTAGAAGGGGCAAGTCATTGAATGAACCCAAAATGGTGTATGTTTTAAATATCTATATCTAGAGAGAGAGAGAGAGACACACACACACACACACGTGTGTGTGTGTGTGTGTGTATGATATCATACATGCATGCTTGTTATGGGTGTACATATGTTCACCAAAATGTAAAGTTCTACGTTATGTTGTTGTTGATGATCCATCCCATAATCTAATCTATGAGTGTTGTGTGTTGTTATATTCTTTGGATGAGTGGAAGAACAAGCAATCCCTTCTGTCTTTCATACATCTCTCCCGTTATTTATTCAATTTTATACTCAAGAAAATTTGGCATTTTTCTAATACCCATTTTATCTATTCATTAATTTGCTTCAAATATCTACTCATTTCTTTTTTCTTTTTTTTTTTATATATAAAAATTATAGTTTAGTTTAGTTTAACCTACCATTTTTCAAACACTATTTTAACAACCCATATCATTCAAAATTTTAACAATAATAATTTCATCCCTTCCCTCCCCATAAAGCAATCTTTTTGTTTTCTTTGTTTTTCTTAATCCATCAATGAAGTAATACATTAAAAAGTTGATTATTCTTGGTTTTGATAGCAAATTAATTTATTTTTTATTACATTATATTTATGATAAAAAATATAAAACAAAACATAATTTTTTTATTTATTTTTAAAAAATTTTAAATTTGAAGACGTTTTTATGCCTCAATTCTCTTGATGCATTTTCCTTATCTTTGCTTTCGTACATTTTACTTCTTTGTGTGGTAATACAACTTTCTACAAAATAAGAAATCTCACATATTTGTATACTTGAAACAATTCAAACCTAAACACTTTGCCCTTACAATAGAAAATTTATATAAAAAATTACTTTTTTAAAATTATTCAATAAAATTTTTAATATAAAATATTTAAAAATAAATATTCCAAAAAATTGAAGTGATTTTTATGAGCCATAAGAAAACCCTATTATAGAATAATCCAATTTTGACAAGTGAGGATCCTTAATTAAAGGACTATATAATAAATCAATGGGCCACCTAAATTTTCCCACATTATTTGAATTTTTGTTCATTCATTATTCACTTCTTTTAGTCATCAAAGCATATATTATTACTAGGAGAAATTAAAAATAGATAAAAAAAAAAAGGAGTTTTTTCGGTAAAATTATAATTAGTCAATGGTAAAAATGAACCAAGAAACACAAGATTAATCTAGAGCCATGTGATTAAAAAAGTAAAAAAAGAAAAGAAAAGAAAAGAAAATCTATTAAAATCTAATAACATTTGGATCCATATATTTTAAATATTTTGAAATGAAAAATAGTTTATATATTTATATCAGATAAATTCTTAATACATAGAGTTGTCAAACGGATCAACTCGTTTAACTCATAATTTAAACGGGTTATGATTAAAATAAAATTGATTTATTTAATTACAGTTTGATTTGGTCTTATCTGTTTAATCAACAAATTAAACAGGTTAATCCGTTTAACCCGCAGACTAACTCATTTAATTAAAAAAATTAAATATAATTTTTTATCTTTATATTTGAATGATAATTAATTATGTTTGAATATTAATAATGATATTAAAATTATTATTTATTAATATTGAGAATTGAGATCATATCTTTGAATTTATAATTGTTGATCAAACTTTTATTTAATTTATTAAAATTTTTATATGTCAAATTATAATATAGTTAGTTTATATTGTATTTAAATTATAAATTTATTATTATTATTAACATATTGTATTTGTTAATAATTAATGTATTTTATATATCATGCCCTGTGCTTGTCCCTCTAACAGATAAAATTAGTCAATATTAACCCAATTCCTTAATTTACTATACAATCAAGTTTTATAATGCTGGTAGAATATAAAATTGTCCCTTTCTTGCGTGATATTGGGATTGTTAAATGTTAATCCAATATTATAAAGGTAAATTGGTCGTCCGAGTAACAATCATAGACCTATTTGGCATAAGTAGACTGAACATGTCCTTGTCTGATACAATATTAAAATAAAGGGTTATGGATGTTATTTTCCCCATGAAAAATTAGTAAACCGAAAAAGCTCGCAATATATATATATATTTTATTAATATTTAAACCGACCTCAGAACATTGCAAAGTCGCCATCTTCCGTCGTCCAGCTTTGTAACTTTCTTACACGAGAGAGGATAGCCAAAGCCAAAGGCAAAGCTAAACCTCTCTCTCCTCTTTCTCTCTCTATATAAATTTATATACATATATATTCATGTCTCATTTTTGATCCAAATCCATTCTCTTCTCTCTCTGCTGCACACACATATACATCTCTCTCTTGTTGAACATAAAAATCCATCCTTTGAACATAAAAATCACACAGGAGCTAAAGAAAGGAAAAAAAAAAAAGGAAAAAGAGGGCAACTCGCCCTCGCTTCATATTATGCCTGCTCTTAGATCTTAGATTCTCCCACTTTCCCATCTCGGTTCTCTGTTTTTGGTATTTTCTCTTCGTAAAAACTTTGCACTTTTCATTTTTGTTCATGTTTAACGTTTTCGGTTGTTGATCTTTTTAGTGGTTTGATTCCAAATTTGTCAACTTTTCTCATTGGTTTTTAGGAATACTGGATTGTGGGTCAATCGATATTTGCTCGGTGAGCTGTTCGATATTATTGGATTGAATCCTGGATTGCCCGTTTGTTTTTATCTTGATATAAAAGGATAAAATATATATATCCACGCTTTTTGTTTACAAGGTACTCTCTTTGTTCTATCCGCATTATGATTTTTTTGTATTGGATGTTAGTTTTTGATCGCTGTATTCAATCCTATTTTGTTTGAAATTTAGGGAGAGTCAATCTTGAATTGTTATTATTTAGATCCAGTACTTTCAGAATTTTTTTGGCGATGATGGTTTGATTTCTATATATGATCATGTGGGTGTTTATTTTATATGCTTTTGATTGGTGTGATGATTGGTTTATGTGATTTGTAGAATGGAAATAGAGTTGGGCAAGCTATTCCTTGGTGGGATTTCTTGGGACACAAATGAGGACCGTCTCAGACAATATTTCCGGACTTTTGGAGAAGTTCTGGAAGCTGTAATAATGAAGGATCGGGCCACAGGTCGTGCTCGTGGTTTCGGTTTTATTGTTTTTGCTGATCCTGCTGTTGCAGAAAGAGTTGTTATGCAGAAACACATGATAGATGGTAGAACTGTAAGTTTGAATATTTGAATCCTTTTAACATCATTTAATTAAGAGCAAGTGTATTGTTTTTCGTCTAATTTGATGTAATGAACCAGAGCTTACAATTCTACCTAAATATAAAGATGCAAGGTTTGATTGGTAACATCTCAATATTTTGTTAGAACAACACAAGTAAAATGTAAGATATATATTTTGGAAATATAGAATGTCACTCTGCTGAATATTGTCAATTTCAAACTACTCGTTTTGGCAAAACTAGAAACTGAAATGAGATTGCTCTGCCAGTCATGGAAATTTAAAAAATGGTTAGAACAACCGAGAGTCCTTGATAGGATATGGGTTCTATTCATTGGAAGACGTGGTTAGTGAATGTGAATTGGAGGCATGTATTTTTTGTTGGCTAACTAATGACTTGCAAAAGCAAAAATCGTCAATACAAATCAAAAAGTAACCTTACAGATGTAAAATATTGTAGTGGAAGCTGGATGCTCATTTTGGTGCTTTGATTATGTTTGGGATGAAGCTTATACCTTTGCCAATGTACAACGTCGAATGCTTATTAATAAGCATTAGTATTTAAAGACTTTTGAAGCTAAAAAACGTTTTTTAAAAATCTGAATGTTGAAGTTCTATTATAGTACATTTTTCATTACATAGATTCTGATCATCAGGTTGAGGCAAAGAAGGCTGTTCCAAGGGATGATCAGAGCATGCAGAACAGAAACAATAGCAGCATTCATGGTTCACCTGGTCCTGCTCGTACAAAGAAGATATTTGTAGGAGGTTTGGCATCTACAGTCACAGAAAGTGACTTTAAGAAATACTTTGATCAGTTTGGGACGATTACAGATGTTGTAGTGATGTATGATCACAACACTCAGAGGCCTCGAGGTTTCGGATTCATTACTTATGATTCTGAGGAAGCAGTGGATAAAGTGTTGCTCAAAACCTTTCATGAGCTCCATGGTAAAATGGTAGAGGTCAAACGAGCTGTCCCCAAAGAATTATCCCCAGGGCCAAGTCGGAACCAGATAGGCACATATAATTATGGTCTGGGAAGAGGCAGTAGCTTCCTTAATGGTTACAC
Organism: Trichilia minutiflora; assembly: GCA_035590515.1. NCBI lineage: Eukaryota > Viridiplantae > Streptophyta > Magnoliopsida > Sapindales > Meliaceae > Trichilia > Trichilia minutiflora. Next base: position 1,508,099 of record JAVXUL010000007.1, on the reverse strand, counting down.
TCAGGGATATATTCCAAGTTCTGTTGGTGGGTATGGAGTTAGAATTGATGGAAGATATAGTCCAGTTACTGTTGGGCGGAGTTCATTTTCTCCAGTTGGTCCTGGTTTTGGGATGGGAGTGAACTTGGAACCGAATTTGAGCCCACGCTGTGGAGGAACTGCAAACCTTAGTCCTAACTTTGGCTATGCTCGTGGATTGGGGCCTTCATATGGTGGACATCTGAACAGGTACAGTATCCCGATTGGCTATGGTGTGACCAATGGCAGAACTAACTCCATCCTGAGTTCACCAAGCAGGAATATGTGGGGAAATAGTAATTTTAATTATGCTATGAACTCTGCAAACTCTAATGCTTTCCTGGGCTCTGGAAATGGGACTTCAGAAATGGGATCTTTCGGCAGCCTTGGAGCACTTTGGGGTTCCTCTTCTGATTCCAGTCTAGGTGGAGGTGCAAATTCTGTTTATAGTAGTGGCAATCTTAGTTACAGCACTGGAGATTTCAGTATTGGTTCAGGAGTTGTAGGATATGGAAGAAACAGCATGACAAATGTCGCACCAGCTTCGGCAACAAAAGGTGGTTATGATGAGGCACATGCAGATATATATGAAAATGGTTCATTTTATGGTGATTCTGCTTGGCGATCTTCGCCTTCAGAGTTCGAAGGCTCTGGCTCCTTTGGTTTTGGGCTTGGAGCTACAGCTTCAGATGTTATGTCCAAAAACTCTGCTGGTTATGTTGGCAGTTATAGTGTAACTAATAGACCAGGAAATAGAGGTAAATGTTATTTCTAGCCTGCGTAGTTGAGTAAATTCTCAGTCTTTACTTTCTTGAAAATGAATGTTGGTATTGAATAATGGATTAAAATTCTTCATCAATCATTGCAGGAATTGCTGCCTAGGAGGATCATGAAATTTATGCTGAAATGCTATTTGTAGATGAAGGATATCTGGTTTGGTGAAGCAGGTGAATGACGAATTTCTTACATTTTCCGTATTAAGATATAATATCAGTTTGTATGCAAATATGGTTAGAGCTAATTGGTTTCGCCTTTGTTGATGAAAGTATAGAGAGCAGTTACAAGGGTTTTGATGTAAGGTTTGAGCTTGAGTTTTCTTTTCATATATGTTTTCTTTCTTGGGATTTGATTAAGATGTAAAATCAACTTTCGGGGTATACAAGAATTATTATTGTATCATGCATCTCTGTTGATACAGTGATGATACATAAGGAAAAAAAAAAATCAGACGTTCGGTTTTAATTCTTATTACTTCTGTAATGACTAGCCAAGTTGCTGGTTCTTGTCAGTATTTCATTCCCTTCTGATGGGTTTTGTAATTCACAGATTATATGAAATGTTGCTTGATTTATTGGTGTGAAAATTCTGAAGGGAGCTTATCTGAAAGTCCCAAATAGTAAGTTACTACATATTGATTTCTTAAATGACCAACATTTTCTAGTAAATTTATCTTTTATATATATATGATCATCATTAACAAAAATTTGGGATGATTTGCTTTATCTATAACTGAGAACTTGTAAGTTGTATGCAGCAATAATTTTTAGAAGCCTTTAAAATAAAAATGGAGATGGTATGATTTCTAGCTTAAAGGGTAGGAACTTTTTTGGTAAAGGGTGAATTTGGAATTTTGGGTTATTATAAAGGGTGGAATTCCTATTTGGGGAATCCAATATATTGGAGCCAAATCAATGCCAAATCAACTTTCAACTGATGATTCTTTTTCTTTATGTGGTAAATTATCTCTTTCGATTTCTATCTTAGACTTATCTTCATAGAAATAATACAATACAAAAGGCTGGATGTTGACCTGTAATACAAATCTTAAAGGAGTAATGTGATATCATCAATCTTGACTTAAGATTAAGATATTGTCTTAAATAAGATAAGCCTTTCACCTCATCTGTTCTCTTATTTAATAACTTTTAGACATATAATATTAATTTTAAAATTTATTGATCATAGTAATGATACTTATAATAAAAGAAACAATTTATATAGCATATGAATTATTAATATTGAATGATCTCATTGATCCCATTAAGACTCTCTCACCGAAATTTTGCCACATCTAACATTACTCGTTATTAATGGACACATTCAATCTTTGTTCATAAACTAAATCTAAGGACAATTTTGCGAACTTTATCATGCTATTCAGTTTATTCTCTCCTGTCTCTTTCTAGGTGCAAAACACTGATATGCCCACTTGAAAATTTCTGTATCTAGACCAAGCATTCAAAAATCTAAATATGAATCTATCCAATCAAATATAGAATGCATTTGGATACCAATTTCCAAATTTTCCTAGTGATAATCTAATGCTCGCATGGCGGGTTTTGATTGCTCAACAAAGGAAAAGATTTGAGAGAAGATATTGGTGGGCGGTCAAAAAGAATGGGATTTTTGATTAAAAGTAGCCCAAACACACTCCACTGAAGCTGAAATGCAGCCACACGCAGAACAACGAGAATTTGATAACAATTTGGCTGAATCAGCATCGGTTTCGACAATACAAAATCTCTGTTATAATTCCTAGAATGTGTGGTCATTCTGACTCCTTATCCAAAAATCACTAAAACATATTCTTTTATACACATGATTTCAGGTCACTTTCATGGAGATCATTCTCCTTCAACATCAGATACAGGATACTATTATTGTTGGGTGGTCCTTTGTGTTTAGGAATAGGTCCAAAAGAAAGCATACTCCGAAATGACATCCAATTGTACATTCTTTCTGGCTTGAAATTTGACTGTAATTCTTTACTTCCATTCCAAGATCAACTTATCAAACATTAAGCCAGAAAACTGTCAAAAACACACAAATATAAAGAGTATCATAGTACATCTGGCAATCAATTCGATGCTCAGAATCTCAAAATTCATTTCATCTATGTTAATAGCAGAACAGCCTTCACTGTCCACTTACATAATTGGCAACTCATTCACTGTTCAGTATACAAAACGATACACTTCTTCCGATATTATTATGTATCAAGCTGGACTAATATTACCAACCTATCTTCAACATACGTTCTTTTTCCAGGATGTACATTCCTTCTTTAAACTTCTGGCTCTCTTCATAAGCTTTCTCCTAGGGTAATAACATTCAAAGCAGAGACAGAAAACGGCATTAGCTTATGGAAGAAATCTAAAAAATGTTAGATGTATTGGCAACAAACTCTCTTGTGCGAAGATCTCATCACTTAAAACTTCAAAACGTTACATTGTTATTCCCATTAAACAATTTAAAATTTTGATGGAAAATGATTAGACCCACCCCAGGGGATAGAGAGTGATTCTATCTGTTAGTACACGTCACACAATTCCAAAACAATGTCAAGTAACAAAACCCGAGACTTGCAAACCCAAGAGCTTAAATAAGACAATTTAAAGAGACAGTGGGCATATTTGATATTTAGGTGTTGTGGCCATACAGCTGAAGGAATACTAAGTTTATGCACACTCAAAAACATTTTCAAGCAATCATATATGCATCTCATGCATCAATACACATATACATCAAATATATACATGAAAAGTTTAAAGTTTAAGTTATACCTTCTCCTAAGCAATGGATTTGATAAAGATTAGATTTAAACTCTCAACAATCCACACCACCTTGCAAAGACAAGTAATGGCAGAACACATTGAGGGGAGAGGGATTTTTTTTCATAAAAAATGATCCTTATCCCCTTTTGAATAAAAAATAATATATATATACACACACACTCTCTTTTTCTATAATTAATAAATTAGATATTTATCTTATAAATATCTTTTATTAATTAATAATAAATTGATATTTATCTAAAGTTTTATTACTTAACAATTAAGCAATAACAATGAAAAATTTCTTCCTAAAGGCAAAATAGTAAAAATTTAATCTAAATTAAAAATTTTAATTTAAATTTAACCATTTGACTTTAAAATCATATTTTAAAACCATTTGATAATCCCCATTATCAATAAACCAAGTAATTTATATTAACTTACATGATAAATACATATATACATATAAATTCCTTAACACAATTATCAAATATATATATATATATATATATACATATATATTTCGACCTACATTATCTCATAACATACTAGCCCTTTACGAACAATATTTTCCCTCTCTCTAGCATTCCTTAATGCATTAGATTATTGGTGTGATCACGTAGGTCCATTGTAAATTAACCGTAAATTTGTTTCAAACTCTTCGAAAACTCAACGACTATAATTAATATCTAACAATATGCCATAATTCCTAAATCACAATGAAGAAATATTTTATCAAACCCATTTTAAATTTTATGTACCATGTGCATAATATCCTTCCGTTGTCCAATCCTAGTCAAGTGAGGATTTATAGAAAATCAAAATCTTAAACTCGATATAATTACGAATCATCGATTAATATGTCATAAACTTGTCATTACGAACTCTTTCGTATGACTTTTAATTCAATCTATTCAAATATTTATGTTTTAGATATATATCGACGTTTATTTAAAAACTCAAAATCAGATAGAATTAGCTGATACTTCAATCTTCATTGTTGAGTCAACGGATCCTATTTTAACTATCATTTGTCTCCATATATAAACAATGTATAACCAAACTGGTTTTAACATACAAAACATGTCGGTCTAGTAAATCATAAGCATACATTGGATTCGATCATAATGTCTTAAGTTAAATGATTACATCGCACGCTAATACAACCATATGATAAACATTGATTACATGCATTATCATATGATTTATCATCATTTGGTTATATTTTAAAAATAGTTTTCTAACTATTAATTCATATTAATGACATAATATGACTTTTATCGTTAATCAGCACTGATATCATCTTATGATAATCATCGAAAAATTTAGTATATCTAGTATGCAATATTGTTGCCTATTCAATATCACTTTACTAGAGAATTGCTTTGATAAAATCATTTAAAAATTAAATAAATGATAAACAATTCATATACATATTTTATTTAAATACATGATTAAATAAAGAAAACAGTCTACATATGTAAATAAAAAACTCTTTATTTTTGTTAATAATAAATATTATACATAAGACAAAATATCCTGAAACCACGATACAAATGGTTTCTAGGGTATATCCTAAAAACAATTGTTGTTGCTCCACAACTGTTGTAAAGTGAAAGTTAAAATATGGGTGAATTTCACTAAAAGTTAACATTAGCAAACATCTTTTACAATTTTACTTTCAAAACTAAGTTAAAACTAGTTATACCGAATATGCCTAGTAGCTCTATAGGTATTGTAGTGCGATAACTTCTAAACTATAATTGCTTTAAGATGAGAATTTTACTATCAAATATTATTGTAAGAATGTCTAGACCCATTAAAATTTATTGTTCTCAAATACCTTTTTAACCTTTTTTTTTTTAAGCTTTACTTTCGATGTAAAGCACAAGCACTACAATCCCAAACAAAGCATGTGGCTTTGAGGTGTTTTTGAGGTACTCAAAAGCAAAAATAGAAAACATGTTTAGTAAATATCAACTTTTGGAATTAGTATTTTGACATTTATTGCTTCTATGTTGCTACGACTATCCTATAATTAGTAGAGACAAAAAAACTGAATCGGAATCATAAAATGAATATCAAATATGGAGCTTATTAACCTTCAACCTACACATCAACACTGCATTGCCAAATTCTAATTCTTTTAACCCCAAATGTTGAATCTCTAAAATATACGTGCATATAAAAGAGGTTTGAGATTCAAAACTCTGCCCACAATGGAATCCTAATGCTTTAAAAATGTACAGCACAACTTACAACATTGAACAAAGAAAAATATAAATTTTACAAACTTTCAACATGAAATACACATCAAATAGGCAAAATCTGATAATCGATGAGAAACTTACGTATTTCCAACCGAGTAATTGCTGACAAGAGCTGCAATAAATGTCATTCACTTCGTGCAATCCACTTAGAAGAAGCCTCTCTTCTGTTGGTCCAAACGAAACATTTACCCTGCAAAAGATGCTCAACAAACAAGAAAAACCAGACCCATAAAAAAAAAAATATGAAAAAATTAAACAAAATGATCAAATGGGCAAAACATACACCGATCGGAAAAGGTAAGCAGGGCCAAAACGGCCCGTAAAATCCTTGGAAATGATGTCATCGGGAGACGCAGAATCGACCTTGCAACTTTTGCACTTGAAAACTCGTGGCCCACTTAACGATTCTATGAACAATCGCCCCATTTCTTTGTTATTCAATCAAATTTTGATGTTTTTGATTTTTGCTTCGCCAAAATTGGTGTATTAGATTGAGAGAATCTGTTCTTTCGAGCAAAATTAAATGGGTTTTCTGTAAATTTCGTTTTGGCTGCAAGCAACGGTCAAGATTTGTGGACGGTTATTAGCACTTATCTCCCCTAAGTTTTAGTAAAATTTCACTTAGACTGTGAGACTTTCCCTGTTTCTTCAAATATTATTTATAATTACTTTAAATATAATTATTTATTTTTTATATTATTAAAAATAAAAAATTAATTTTATTCTTAATGCTTAAAATTGAATAATTAAAAAAATCATAAGAATATTTAAAAATGCGACATAAAACCTTAAAATTTAGAATAAAAAATTAAAAATTATATCTAAAAAATTTAAAACAGCTATATTACGACTTAATTTATTATTGTATTGCTCTTATTATATTTATAGAGGAGTTGACACAAGCCCTATGCTAATTTATTGTACAGTGAAGGTGACATTCAAAAAGTAATTAGTAACAATGAGTTGGGATAAATGCTCATGCATTTACATTTTAGTGTTATTTTTGTATTTTTTATTATTTATAAATTAATATTTATTTAGTTAAATTCTATTTAAATGAAAAGATAAAAAGCTTTAAGAGCTTGTCCATTAAATAACAATCAGTTAGGGACATATTTGTTACAAATAGACAAATTATACCTTTATTAGTGAAATTTCAAAAATCAAGGACCTAGGTGATATTTACCCCAGTTATTACACTGTGAACAGGTAATCAGAGCAGCACTGTCCAGTCTGTGCTTCTTCAATGAGGGCATTAAATAAAAACGAAAGAGAAAAATGTAAGATTAACAACAAATACATAATTAAGACACTTGGTTTATGCAAAGTTGTATCATATAATTACTTCTTCTCAATCTCCGTGAGGTCATTTACATTTGCTAATGTTTCTTCAACCATCATTAACCATTAAAAAAGGAGGTAAAAGAAAAAATTTAAATAACATTTTCAATGATATCAAGGAATTGAACAAATGGAGAAGTCAGGGAATTTCAGTGGAAAATTAGAGCTACGGAGTACTTTTGCGTCTTTAAGATGAACAACAGCCGGCCTTTTTTGGTTCTCCACTTCTTGGTCCTTCGTTCTTGTTTGCTTCAAAAATGACTTTCTTTCCATTGAATGAGGTGGAATCTTTATGTTTCAGTTCTTGAGATATCATAACTTTCCGGCTTAATATGTTGTAAATCTCTGTAACGACAGTCTGAAAGGCAGCTGTTACGTTAGAGGAATCGAGAGCTGAAGTCTCCATGAAAAACAAACCCTGTGCCTCGGCCAAAATTTTGCCTTCTGCAGTTGTTACCTCCCGGGCATCTTTGAGATCTGACTTGTTGCCGACAAGTATGGTTACTACATTCATGTCCGAGTGAGCTGTTCCAATAATAAATGGTAAGTTATTTTTCTTTTACAGCCATCATACTACACAAATAAGAAATCAATATGGTAAAAAAGGTGGTAAATTTTTCTTACCATGAAGTTCGTTAAGCCATCTACCGATGCTATCAAATGTCTGCCGTCTACTAATGTCATACACCAGAAGAGCTCCAACTGCACCTCGGTAGTATGCAGATGTAACTGCCCTAAACCTTTCCTGACCGGCTGTGTCCCAGATCTGCGCTTTAACCTCCTTGCCCTTAATATCCATCTTTTGGGTTTGGAACTCTACTCCTATAGTTGATTTTGAATTTGGGTAGAACTCATCTCTTGCAAATCTTGCGAGCAAATTTGATTTCCCAACGGCTGAATCACCGATTAGAACAATCTTGAAAAGGTAATCATCGGCTTTGTTTTCCTCAGAATAAAAAGCCATTTCAACTTTGACAGAATTCTTACACTACGGATTCATATTAGCAATAAATTGCCTTCTGGGGAGCAGAACTATTCAGGGACTAAACTATTAGCCAAAAGATATCAAACTCCCCTATGAGCAAAGACAATAATAAAGACAGTTGGAAGAAGAAAATTGAAAGGAAGGGAATGTATATGAAGTAGAAAAGCTGCAGTTCAGTAATTACTTGCATGCAATGTGTTCAGAATCTCCAAAAGTACTAATCTGCAGACTCCAGTGTTAAGCTAGTCTAATCAAAAGCAGTACCTTCTACTCCACTCTCTCAATCTGTCGGGACTATATGTCAAACTCCAATCTTGCATTCCTAAGCAATATGGAGTCTAAGGTTCCTGCAGCATCAAGCAACATCAGCAACATCAACATCAGGATCAAGCAGCATCAAGCATTATGTTTCATCTTGAATGCACCTAATCAGACATGGAATGGATAGCAGTCCACCCCGCAATAGTTCAGACAATGGCACCAGCAATATATTAAAAGGCGGACATTTAAATTTACATTTTCTTTTTCTAATACAGTGTCTACAAGAGTTGATGTGCATATATAAAAACCCTAACACACAAGCCTGCATTCGGATGAATCTCTAAAACCCACTGTTTAAATCCATTGTTATGAAATGAATATGCTAAGCATAAATGAGTAAATTATAATAAAAAAACTAAACTTATGTTAATGTAATTCAACAGTTAGTACGGTAAATCTCTCAACTTGATAGGTGGTACCTACACTGCTAAAAAGCGAAACCAAACTATGGTAATCTCAACTTGCCATAACAAATATTCCATAAATCTTTTAAACAAACATAAAATTTCAGATAAACTAAAACAAATCAATTGAAGGATGCCTAATAATCAACAACCAATCCCACCAACTAACTGAAAAAATAACATCGAATGCCATTCATATTTAATATATTTGACTTCCAAAAATACGAAAATTTCAGAAATGTGCATTCAAATCAATTATTGTAAAACTTTTGTACACCAAGCGGAAGTTTTGATCAGCAAAATCACTCCCTTAAGCATCAAGCATCAAACATAAAGTCCGCAAAAAGTCACTAAAGCTGTCCCATTCACTGGAAAAAATTTACTAGCAAACACAAAGTAAACTCTTCAAACAATACACATCCTTAGTTACAAACTCAAAACCTGCAATAAAACAACCGCTTAACAAAACCAACCCAGTAAAATTCACTTTAAAAAACGTTATTTTTCATAGCATTAATCGTATATTAACACTTACAGATCACATAAGCACCTAAAGAAGAAAATCTATTCGACTCAGAAGAAAAAATTGCTAAAAAAACGAGTTTAAACAAAGAAACACACCGGTTTACGACGACTGGGGTGACTCCTGTCCCTTGTATCTCAGATTTGTAATGAAATCAGAAACATTGAAATGGATGTGATGACGCAAAAGAAGTGATTTGAAAATAGGTTTGTTTTGGAGAGAAAAAAGACACGGTTTTCTAACGGTTCCTCTGATAAATTGAGGGTTTGAAGGAAAAATAATAAGCCAGCGAGACAAAAGCAAAGAGCCGAAGAGGGAGAGTAAACGAAAGAGAACGAGATTTGCATTTTAGTTTACAGGACACTATTGGGCTCGGATAATTCAACGGACCTATGAAATATCCGGCCCATTTACACTTTGTAAAAAATTTTACTTTTGAATTTAAACCCATTTATTTTGAAAATGTAAATAAATAAATAAAATAATCCATAAACATTAGCACACTGATGTAGTATCATATTAATAAATTGAATTTAAAATATATAATTTAAATTTATATTTTAATTCGATTTTAATTAATCACTCGTAATTTAAATAAAATATTTGAATAATAATATATTTAGTTAGTAATAAAAAAAATTCGAATAATATGAATTATTTAAAAAAATAACACATAAACATATATAAAATTTATATGCTAAATGTTATAAAGGAGTCTATCTGCAATAAAAATATTGTGAAGAGATGGATGATGGGGTTGTATTAAATGGTACGTGGGCCATACATGATCCATAGATAATAGCAGAGAAAGTGAAAAGACTCTTCATTGATCGTTGTTAACTAGCTAGCTAGGTAGCTCTACCACAATTGCAGGTAATGTATTGTCAATTCATTAGTTGTTTTTAAGTTTCTTCCTTCTTTTTCTTTCTGCATCGGTATGGATAGGGGATCTGCATCTGCTGCTTTCTGCTGTTTTTGCAGTCAGCCTTTGTTGGTTGATTGCTGCTGCAGTGGAAATGGAATGGGAATTGTCAGGTGATTGCTGCAAATGTGTACAGGAGGAGAGATCCCGCCGAACACCCATACATGTATAGCTGAATCTGTTTTGGTTTTGCTTAATGGGCCGAGTTGGAAGCAACTCGGCGCAGCTAAATTGGGCTTTTAAGATTCTTTTGGCCCAAATGCAGATGTGAGCTAATTCGGTAGGTTTAAATAAATAATAAAAATAATTATTATTAACAAGCTGATCACATCGTCAAGATGGCCGAGTTGGTCTAAGGCGCCAGTTTCAGGTACTGGTCCGAAAGGGCATGGGTTCGAATCCCATTCTTGACAAATTATTTTTATTTATTTTTTGTTTTCTGGGCTGGGCCTTGAATCCAATTGTATGAACCCATGATTTTGGAAATCAATATTTATTTTTTCTAAAATAGATTCTATTTAATTATTATAATCATTATTATTTTCTAAATTGAATGTCATTTAATTATTATTATTACTTTTTTAGTTTCACACACACTAAACTTCTTTACCTCATACTAATAGACAGCAAAAAATAATTTTTTTTCCTCCCTATTATTATTGTAAGTAAGAATCAATTTTTTAATACTTACCCAAAAAAGTTAATTTTTGAATTTTAATTTTTTATTAAAATATTATTATAACATAATTATCAAATATTTAAAATTTCGTTTATATTTCTTGAAGAAGAAAATATAATAAAAGTGAAAAACATAGTGAAAGTAATAAATTATACAAATAATATATGAATGCAAAAGAGTGTTTAAGCAAAATTAAAGCATTTGGAGTTTAATTAAATATAATCTGTTTTTATTTGATGTAATTTAGATAAGGTTAAAATTATAATTAAAAAAAAGAAGGGGTTTTAAAGAATTTTGAAGACAGAAGCGAGCCAGAAATGAGGGGCAACATAGAATTTTTTTTTATTTTATAAAGAAACTAAAAGATATATTTTATTTATTAAAAGAAAATTTTAAAAATTAGGGAGAGGGGGGCCATGCCCCTTGTTATAATGCTGGTTCTGCCACTGTTTGAAGATGTAGCAAGCCAGTAGTATCACTAATATATATATAATGCTGGTTCTTTCAGAGAACAAAGAATGAATTAAAGGAAATAGCTTGGATGGTATTCGAAACATGGATTTCAAGCCTGCGTTTGGTTTTCTCGTAGGTTCCTTGTGTATGTTATTGTCTTTCTTTTGTCAGAAAAGTGAAGATGGTTGAAGGAGGTGTTACTAAAGCAGATGCAACTGAGTTTTCAGAATGCTGGAATAGAGTATGGACAACTCCTTATATTATGACGCTTGTATTTGCTGCTGGCATTGAAGGTCTCCCCTTTGGTTATGATACACGAAACAAATGTATATTTATAGTCGTTCTCTGATATGGACGTTTTTAAAATACGGGACTCTCAGAAAGGTAACATAACTATTCTTCATAATAATTTTCAGGACCTGAAAGTTTCCAGTTCATAGGATTTGTTCTTCGATTTTCTGCTTTTGGGTTTCAGGAGTTATATCTGGTGCACTTCTTTATATTAAAGAAGACTTCCGAGACGTTGACAAGAAAATATGGCTTCGGGTAATTTTTGAACGATTACAATTCCCTGGGCAATTCTTGTGTTTGAGGGGAATAAGCTTTTAGGTCAAGTGATAATTCCATAAGCAGAATAGCTATTAATATGATTCTCAGATTAATAGACGAGCGGCATTGGAGTTGGTATGAACTAGAATGCAGCAAATTAGTGATCAGTAAATGGGTGAGTTAGTCAAAGGTGTTGGAATTTTATAATTCCTTTATTCACCAAACATATCCGAATGTATAATATAATTATAAGTTAGAGATGTGTATATCTTTTTGTTATCGACATAGTGTTTAAAAAAGGTTAGGTCTTTCTCTTTATTCTCTATCTTATGATAACCTATTCAATTGAAAGGAGGCAGGTTAGGATTTTTTGAAACCATATTTTCCTTTATATAAAGTTAAAGAGGGCACTTAGCCTAACTCTGATTGGTCTTTGTTGAGCATCCTTATCAAAGGCTTCAACATGACTTATGGTCTACACTGACTGTTAAAACTAGCCTATTATAGACGTTAAGTTCAATTTTCTTTAGACCACATAATTGGATCCACTTTACTCAATGACTATGACATTAACCTATTTTTAATAAAATCATAATAACGATTAATGTAAGCCCACAAAAAATCCAACATTCTCCAATTTGGGCTATATTAATCGATTT
>JAVXUL010000007.1:1470465-1495321 GCA_035590515.1 Trichilia minutiflora | reverse complement strand
GCCGAACCGTTTAACCCGCAAACCAAAAATCATTGACCCTAACCTATTTATTTTACGGGTTAAACGGGCTGATCCATCGGACCGAACCCGTTTTGACAGCTCAGCAGTTAGGGACGTCTTTGTTACAAATTAACAAATTATCAGTTTATTAGTGCAAATATAAAAACCCCAAGGACCCAAATGATATTACCCCAATTATTATTCTAGTATTAACACAAACTGAGAGCTGTTCTGTGCTTTGAATTAAAATAAAAAAATGTCAGATAAATACAAATACATAATTAAGATAATTGGAATATGAAAAGTTGTAACTTATAATTACTTCTCAATCTCCTTAAGGCCATTTACATTTGCTAATCCTTCAGCAACCATCATTAACCATTAAAAAAGGAGGTAAGAACAAATTTAAACAACATTTTCTATGATATCAAGAAATCAAAGACATGGAGAATGAGTCAGGGAATTACAATGGCAAATTCTAGCTACGAAGTATTTTTACAATCTTAAAACGAACAGCACCCGGCTTTTTTGGGTTCTTCATCTCTTGCTCCTTCCATTTTGTCTGCTTCTAAAACGACCGTCTTTCCATTCAATGAGGTGGAATCTTTATGCTTCAGTTCTTGAGATATGATAACTTTCCGGCTTAATATGTTGTAGATCTCTATGACAACGGTCTGAAAGGCAGCAGTTACGTTAGAAGAATCGAGAGCTGAAGTCTCCATGAAAAACAAACCTTGTGCCTCGGCCAAGGTCTTGCCTTCTGCAGTTGTTACCTCCCGGGCATCTTTAAGATCTGACTTGTTGCCAACTAGTATGGTTACTACATTCATGTCCGAGTGAGCTGTTCCAGTAATAAATGGCAAGTTTATTTTTCTTTTAAAGCCATATTACACAAACACGAAATCAATATGGAAAAAAGGGGGTAAAGTTTTCTTACTATGAAGTTCGTTAAGCCATCTGCCGATGCTATCAAATGTCTGTCGTCTACTAATGTCATATACCAGAAGAGCTCCAACTGCACCTCGGTAGTATGCAGATGTAACAGCCCTAAACCGTTCCTGACCTGCTGTGTCCCAGATCTGTGCCTTAACCTCCTTCCCCTTAATATCCATCTTTTTAGTTTGGAACTCTACTCCTATAGTTGATTTTGAATTTGGGTAGAACTCATCTCTTGCAAATCTTGCGAGCAAATTCGATTTCCCAACAGCTGAATCACCGATTAGAACAATCTTGAAAAGGTAATCATCAGCTTTGTCTTCCTCGGAATAAAAGGCCATTTTCAACTTTGACAGAATTGTAACACTATGGATCCATATTAGCAATGAATACCTTTCTGAGGTAGCGGAACTATTCAGGGACTAAACTATCAACTAAAAGATGGCAAACTCCCCCTATGAGCAAAGACAAAAATAAAGATAATTGAAGAAGAACCTTGAAAGGAAGGGAAAGCATATAAAGTACAAGGCTGCTGCAGTTCGGTAATTATTTGGATGCACAATGTACAGAATCTCCAAAAATACCTATCTTCTGGATCCAGTATTGAGCTGGTCCAATCAAAAGTAGGGACTTCTACTCCACTATCTGAATCTGTCAGGACTATCTGTCAAACTCCAATCTTGCTTTCCTAAGCGACACAGAATCTAAGGTTCCTGCAGTATCAAGTAACATCAGGATCTGAAAACCTCAAATGGAGAAATACAATTAGTTACAGTTTGTAATTGAGCCAGACAATGCCAGAAGCTCAAAGATGGGAAATTTATAATTTTATTTTTTGTCATTTTCAATAGAAGTTACCAAGGAAGAGATAGTGTGCAAGCATATATTGGCTTTAACATAGATGTTTTCTGCAAATATTGCTTGCATGTTAGATATAAAATCCTGCTTCAGCTCTTCCTCCCACTGGATGCTCCCTTGCCAGCCTGGAAATAGAATATAATGGTTAGTGTATCCTTGGCAAACGAAGAAAGAAAACAAGAAGGTGCAACAAGTTATTCGTAACAACAGAAAGCTCGATATTAATCTAATATTAGAAGAATCACTTGAAACCAAAACCACAACTTAGCCTTGAAAGAATATTGTCAAGAAACCAAATGGCAAGTTTTGTTCAATAACAAGTGCAACATAACAAATGCCACTAATTATAAATAACTGAGCAATTTCATTCATGAAAACTTAATGGTCCATCCAATCAAAGGGTGCCCACACAAGTGAAATGTGATTTTGCAACAAAAAAAGATCATCATTAAACACCAAGAGTTAGAATGCTCATGTTAGGTTAGAAATTGGCTCACATTTAATAAAGGATTTGAATTTGTAAGCACCATTATAATAAATAGGTAGGACCATTGACAGTGAAGGAAGCGTAGCATAGTCCACTGTTGGCCCCGTCTTGCGAGATAATACTTTATGTGGGAGTCAGTTAAATAGTTGGTTCACCCCTGCAGTACAATAAAAGGACAATTTCGAAAAAATTTTGTAAATAGGGTTTTAATATAAATACATTGTATTTATAATCTTATTTACAAGATGAATTAAAGAAATAGCAGCAAGCCCATGACTGTAGACAAATTGCTGAACCAAATAAATTTCTAATGTCTTTATATTTTCAATTTGATTCTACTATTCTTTTATCATTAAGTTGCGTAACAACTGGTATCAAATCAAGGTTTATAATGGCAAGCACTTCGTCTTTTAAGCGATTCAATGTGAAGAAGTTCAACGATCGAAATCAGAACTTCGAGTTATCACAGAGAAGGGTTAAGGATCTTCTGGTGCAGCAGGGACTATCAAAGGTATTGCTGGGTAAAGAGATCAAGCTGGAGAAAATTATAGATAACAATTGGGAGACGATGAGGAAAAGGCAGTTAGCACAATTCACAGTTGCCTTGCGAATGAAGTTATGTCCCATGTCATGGAGGAGACGAATGCGAAGACTTTTCGGGAGAAATTACAGTCGCGTTACATGTCAAAATCTCTGACGAATAAATTACATCTGAAACAAAAATTGTATAGACTGAGGATAGCAGATGGTTTAGATTTAAGTCAACATATGGTTTTGATGAGTTTGCTTCGTTTGCTCTGGTTTCAAGCACAGGAGATTTATTCACTTTCAAGGAGGCTATTGATAGTGAAGATAAAGACAAATAGATGCAAGTAATGCAAGAAGAGATGGAATCTTTGCAGAAAAATCAGACTTCAAACTCACTAATCTCCCCAAGGAAAAGAGGGCAATTGGCTGCAAATGGGTTTATAGAAGAAAAGAAGGTTTAAAAGGAAAAAAAGGAGGACAGGTTCAAGGCAAGGTTAATAGCAAAAGGAGATTTACAGAACAAGGGAGTTGACTACAGTGAGATCTTCTCACCCGTTGTCAGGCACACTTTCATTCAGGTCCTACTAGCAGTAGTAGCGCATTACAATTTGGAGCTTGAGTAGTTGTATGTAAAAACGGCATTTCTTCATGGTAATTTTGAAGAACAGATTTATATGCACCAATCGAAAGGATTCAAACAACCTGAGAAAGAACATCTCGTCTATAGATTGAAAAAGTCACTTTTATGGGCTGAAGCACTCTCCTCAACAATGGTACAAGAGGTTTGATACTTACATGCTCCAGATGGTTTCATTCGATGCGAGTACGATTGTTATGTCTACTATAAGGTGCTTAAGTCTGGTTCGTGTGTGTTCTTGATATTGTACATGGATGCTATATTGGTTGCTGCAGAAAATATGACAGAAGTTGATAGAGTAAAATCATTGTTGAGTAAAGAATTTGACATGAAGAATTTAGGAATAGCAAATAAGATATTTAGAATGGAGATTCGAAAAGACAAAGAATTAAGAAAGCTTTGGGTTTCACATGAAGGTTACATTAAAAAGGTGTTCAAGAATTTTAACATACTTAATACAAAGACAGTGGGCACTCCATTAACTGCATATTTCAAACTATCACCTGAATAATTCCCCAAATCAATTGAAGAACAGAAATACGTGTTAGGTGTGCCATATGCAATTGTTGTAAATCGTCTAATGTATGCGATGATGTGTACTAGACCGGATTTGACTCATGCAATGAGTGTGGTTAGCAAATACATGGCAAATTCAGTTAAAGAGCATTCGGAGACAGTCATATGGATTCTTCAATATTTGAAGAGAATGTGGATTATGGCATAATGTTTAAAGATCAACAAGAGATTCTTGCTACAAAGGGACTTGTAAATTCAGACTATGCAGGTGACCATGACAATAGACAGTCTATTACAAGTTATGTGTTTTTGTTTGCAGGAGGGCCTATTTGCTGGAGATATCTGCTTCAAGTTATGTGTTCTTGCTTGCGGGAGGACCTATTTGTAGGAGATCTATGCTTCAATCACTTGTAATATTATCTACAACTGAATCAAAGAACATGACTTTAACAGAAGCTGGAAAGTAGGACTGTTCAAAAAATCTGAATTTTTAGGGTACCGGTCCGGATCCAGAAATTTGGTACCCTAAAAACAGAATCCCTGTTTAATTAGGATTAGATTAGATTCAAAAATTTAGATCCAGTTTTAAACAGGACCGGATCAGGTCCTAGCAAACAGAGTACCGATTTTTATCAATAATTTATTTTAAAATTTTGATTATTATTGTTATAATTTAATTAAATTATAAGAATTACTTGTGGAATGATAATTTTAGAGTATATATATATACACACAAAAAAAATATAAATATGTTCTTTTTTTAATACTTTTCAAAAACCTCTTTATCACATTCGAGGAAAAGATACTAAAAATCCTTTTTTATGAAGGTTTAGATAGAGAAATTGAAAATTAAAAAAATTGGTGCAAAATTATGGTACAATAAAAGTATGGTGCTATCTTTTCTATCTGTATTCTTTTTATCTTAAATTAGGAATAAATATTATTCTCTTTATTTCAATATTTCGTATTTTTTAATCTATTATTTTGTTTGTAATAAAAATAAAATTTTGATTCGAAAAAGAACTCTACAATTGTTTGAAAAAATAAAAAATATTTATTTGTTCTCGTTCAATATAGTTTTAATTGTTTTTAAGTAAGAACAATTGATTTTTATGCTATTATATAATATGTTACTAATTAAACTATATAAATATTAAAAATAATTTTACCTATTTAGGATAATAAATTAATAATTTAAATAAAACGATATAGTTTTTTTACCATTATTAAGAAATTTGCATAAATATTTTAAGATGATTTTTATTAAATTAAGAGTAAAAACATAATAATTTTACTTTAATTTTTTTAGTCAATTGTTTATCTCTTTATTAAATATTGTGACAAAAATAATAAATAAAAATTTTAGTAAAAAATATCTATTAGTATATATTTTATTAGTAAATTTACAAATGATAAGAATTATTATTTAAATGTTAATAGTATGTTTAGTATAGATGATTTTTACTTGATGTTAAAAAAAATTGTACCAATGATAATCAAATATTTATATTATGTTTATCAGAAGTTTTAAAATTTTTCTTTTTTATTGCTTGAAATTGGGGATGATGAACTATGAATTATTTAATTTTGGATTGATTTATATTAATGATGATAATTTTATTATTTTATGAGGAGATATTTAATTCTATGCATATATATATATATATATTCTTGTTTGGTTGTTTGAAATTGAAAAGTATATTAATTATTTAATTTTAGATTTAATTATATTTATAAGGATAATTTTATTGTTTAATTGTTAAAAGTTTAATTAGTCATTATTTGAATTTAAATATTTATTTATTTTGCATAGTTATTCATGTTTTTAAAGTTAGTTTGGTTGTTTAAAATTTTTTGAATTAAAATGTAAGATTTTTAAGTAAGAATTATAAAATTTTTATTTTAATAATTTAATTATAAAACCGATACCCTGTTAAACAAGGTACCGATTTGGTTTGAACAGAGGACCGGTTTCGGTCCCCTGTTCAAACAAGACGGGATCTGGATCAAAAAATTCAGATCCGATTTTAACCGAATCGGGTATCAGTTTGATAAAAAAAAAAAGACCCGGTCTGGTTTTACCCCTACTGGAAAGGAAACTTTGTGATTGAAAGGATTGATTCAAGAATTAGATGTGCTGTAAAGAGGAGTTCAAATATGTTGTGACAGTCAGAGTGCGATATATTTAATTAAAAATCAGGTGTACTATGCCGAGACTAAACATATTGACATTATGTTTCATAAACCAGAGAATTGATTTCTTCAAAAGATATAATTCTTGACAAGGTTGATACCTCAGAGAATGTAGCAAACTTGTTAACTAAATCAGTTCCAAGGATCAAGCTCAAGGTATGCTTGGACTTGATCAATATTTTGTAGTTGTTGATGCAATAACGTGTCCTCCCAACTATAAGAATCTTCAAAGTAGTGAAATAATTCGTCAAGATAGAAATTTGTTGGAAATTTGCACACATTTTAAAAAGGATTTGAATTTATAGACACCATTGTAGTAAATAGGACCGTGAAGGTAGACAAATTACCGAACCACATACATAAATCTCTCTGGTTTCTTTATATTTTCAATTTGATTATACTATTATTTTATCATTGAATTGTGTGTAGCATTATGCTACCTAGAAAACATGCATCAAAAAAGATGGTGACTTATAAGAGAGTGAGCTTTAGACAAGTTATAAAGTCTGCAACTACACATAATATTTCCCTATCAGGTAGAATGCCCCAAAGGAGCATAAGTACATATATTAAACAACATGGTGTATCTAGTCATACTGTTGTTTATATAATGGAGTTTGGAGAAATAATTCTTGAAACTCTTGGTCATGGCAACAGTTGCAACAAGACGAGATTTCAATCAGTATATAAAATTTGGATTGATGAATGTTTAATTTCAAACGCATCTAATCAGACAGGGAACGAGCAGCAGTAAACCTCGCAATAGTTCAGACAATGACACAAGCAACATAAGTCAAACCCGGACATTTAAATTTACATTTTTTTCCTAATACAGTAGCTACAAGAATAAAGGGATGTCCATATATAAAACCCTAAAACACAAGCATGCATTTGCAAGAATTTCTAAAACCCACCGTTCAAATCCATTGTTATGGAATGAATATACAAAGCAAAAATGAGTAAACTGTAATACCCAAAAAAAAAAAAAATTATATAAATGTACTTCAACAGTTAGAATAGTAGACCCTCTCAATTTGAAAGGTGGTACCCACATCACGAAAAGGCGAAAATCTCAACATGGCATCGTAAATATTCATAAATCTTTTAAACAAACATCAATTGTCATATAAACTAAAAACAAATCAATTGAAAGACACCAACCGATCAACAACGAAACCCATCAACTAACTAAAAGAAAATAACATCGAATACGACTCAAATTTTGCCATATTTTGGCTTCCAAAAATACTAAAATTTCAAAAATTTGCATTCGAACCAATATTATAAACCATTTGTACACCGTGCGAAAATTTTGATAAGCAAAAACACTCCCATAAGCATCAAGCATCAAACATAAAATCCCAAAAAAAACACTAAAGCTGTCCCATTTACTGCAGAAAGTTTACTAGCAAACATAAAGTAAACACATCAAACAGCACATATTTTTTATTCCAATCCCGAAAACCTGCAATAAAATAACAGCTTGACAAAACCAACCCAAATAAATTCACACTAAAAGAACGTTATTTTTCATTGCATTAGTTGTATATTAACACCTGCAGATCACACAAGCACCTAAAGAAGAAAATCTCTAGGACCCAGAAGAAAAAACTGCTAAAAAAACGAGATTAATCAAAGAAACGCACCAATTTACTACGACCGGGGTGACTCTCGTCCCTTGTATCTCAGATTTGCAATGAAATCAGAATCGTTGAAATGGATCTGATGATGGCGATTTGAAAATGGGTTTGTTTTGGAGAGAAATGACGCAGTTTACTAACGGTTCATCTGATAAATTGAGGGTTTGAAGGAGATGGAATAAGCAAGCGTGACAGCGAACCAAAAAGCCGAAAGAGGGAGGGTAAACGACACAACGAGATTTGCATTTTCGTTTCCAGGTACTATTGAGCTTGCATAAGTTAATGGGCCTGTGAAATTCTCGGCCCATACACTTAAAATTTTTACAATTGCATTTCAACCCAAGTATTTTGAAGATGTAAATCAAATAAATACAGTATTATTGTCACCCCCTCTTATATTATATTTTTACAAAGGTCCAAAAAAAAAATTTATTAAATTATTATAATTACAATCATACCCTTTATCCCTAAGAAATAGATGATAGGGTTGTATTAAATGATAGTGGGGGCCATCAGCCATGGTCCATAGATAATAGCAGAGAAAGTGAAAGGCTCTTTATTGAATGTTGATAACTAGTTAGGTAGCTGTATGCCTGTAATGTACTGTCAATCCATTCGTTGTTGAGTTTCTTCTTCTTTTTCTTTGTGCATTAATGTGGATAGGAGCTCTCGCTCCGCTGCTTGCTGTTGTTTATTCAGTCAGCCTTTGTTGGTTGATTGCTGCTGCAATGGAAACGGAATGGGAATGGTTAGGTGAATTGAATTTGATGCAGATGGACAGATAAAAGAGACCCCATCAAACATTCATACATATGTATATTGCTGAATCTATCTTGTTG
Organism: Trichilia minutiflora; assembly: GCA_035590515.1. Lineage (NCBI taxonomy): Eukaryota > Viridiplantae > Streptophyta > Magnoliopsida > Sapindales > Meliaceae > Trichilia > Trichilia minutiflora. The sequence continues at coordinate 1,486,687 of JAVXUL010000007.1, read as the reverse complement.
TTGCTTAATGGGCCTAGTTAGACGCAATTGGGCGTAGTTAGATTGGGCTAGATGGAGACACCCCAGCAAACACCTTGCTTAGCTGTATCTCTTTTGCATTTGCATATTGGGTGGAGTTGGAGGCAATTGGGCCTAGTTTATAAATCACAAAAGTGTATAATCATAGTTATTTAATTTATTTGGAAACCAATAAAATTAATACAAATATTAGTGCATATTTATGACAATTAATTTCATTCATTAAGACACTTTAATATATTCGTTTTACAATTTAATACTAAAATCTTGGAAATCAAATCAATTTTATATTAAATAAATTAAAATATATCTATAAATAAGATTTATTTTCCTTTTTATAAACTATGATAAATAACAAATTTTTAGAGATTTGTTTCCCCCAAATTGGTAATGAAAACAAGAATACCGTTAAGATTTAACAGAAAAAAAAAGAAGAAGTAATATTAATGTTAGAAAAATAAATTTTTTCACACAAATTACACTATAAAAAGTATCGCATTCGATTTTATAAAGAGTTTGCATAATATAAAAAAAATATGATCATAATTAATATAATATTAACACCTTAATTTATATAAAAATTTATATAAAATATAATTTTTCAATATTAATGTATATTAAATAAGGGCTTGGGTATCGTTCTGGTGATGCTATTCAAAGATAATCAAAGATCTGGGTCTTTCTAGTATCGTCTTCCGGGACGTTGGTTGACGGTCTGGAGTTTCTGAGTTTAAAAAAAAAAAGAGTTCGCATAATATAAAAAAATGGTCATAATTAATATAATATTAACACATTAATTTATATAAAATATAATTTTTCAATATTAACGCATAATAATATAAATTTTAAAAAAAATTTAAAAATTTTCATATGACAATATTATCCTCATAACAAATGGATAATGTTCTTTTAAAACAAATTATCTATTTATCTAAAAACCCATTAAAAACGGCTCTATAATTAGAAAAACCAACTCAATCTACAATCATTTCTATCCTGTCTTGATAACAAATTCAATGACCAGAAATCTATATTTCGCCTCAAAATCATTATCAAAACCATATGAAGATAAAAACAAAGAGAATTCGAACATAATATACATATATATTCATGTCTGTGTGTGTATATATATTTAACATTAATTTCACGTTTCCTTTTTGTATTAAGTTTCCGAAATCTGCCTGCCGTTCGTGCTTTCGATCCTCCTAGCCGACGGCTGGCTAATCGAAACTCTAAAGGGCGAGAAAAAGAAAGAAGAAAACAAGTCTCCAACTTGTAAGAAAAAAGTTTCAGGTTTCTGAAGTGAAGAAGACTTTCTCGGAAGAGAAAAACAAATCCAACGTATCTCTCCATTCGTTTGGTAAGTGTTGATCTTTCTTACGTAAATCTCTCCGAAAAAAGTTTAAGGAATGTTAAACTACATGTGGGTTCAGATTCATTTAGATAATCCAGATTAGCTTTTGGGTTTATCCCTTTGTCCGAATCCGAAATAAGAGTTCTAAATGATATTTAATTCTGAAGGTATTAATATTATAAGAAGAAGAACGAAGGAGATTCTCCTTCAGAGAAATTGAAGTTTTAGAACTTGGAAGTTGTTTTGATGTTATCTGGAACATAAATTTCGAACCTGTGTTTATTTTCCTCGCAGGTTTCTGTATGTTTATTGTTTTTCTCTTGTCTGAAAAGTGAAGATGGTTGAAGGAGGTGTTACGAAAGCAGATTCAACTGAGTTTTCAGAACTCTGGAAAATAGTATGGACAACTCCTTACATTATGAAGCTTGCTTTTTCTGCTGGCATTGGAGGTCTCCTCTTTGGTTATGATACAGGTAACAAATATATAATGTAGTTGTTTTCTGGGTTGAACGGTTTTGAAAAGTTGATTTGCAGGAAAGAAACGTATTTTAAAGTTTCTAGTTCATATGGTTTGATGTTCAAAAAACAAATGATTTTCTGCTTCTGGCTCTCAGGAGTTATATCTGGAGCCCTTCTTTATATTAAGGAAGACTTCCGAGATGTGGACAAGAAAACATGGCTTCAGGTAATTTTACTAGCTCTTAAGGTCGAATGGTAATTCAATATGTTATCAGAGCATTATCCCGTCTTTGAAGGAATATGATTTTAGGTCGAGTGGTATAATTCAATAAGCAGAATAACTAGTGATTTTTTATTGCAGGAAATGATTGTTAGTATGGCAGTTGCTGGTGCTATTTTTGGAGCTGCGATTGGTGGATGGTCTAACGACAGATTTGGAAGGAAATTATCAATTCTAGTAGCCGATGTTTTATTCTTCATTGGTGCATTGGTTATGGCGGTTGCTCCAGCGCCCTGGATTATTATTCTTGGAAGAGTTTTTGTTGGTCTTGGTGTAGGAATGGCTTCCATGACTGCACCTCTTTACATTTCAGAAGTTTCGCCTGCCAAAATACGAGGAGCTCTTGTCAGTACAAATGGATTTTTGATTACAGGAGGTCAATTCCTGTCATATCTAATCAATTTGGCTTTCACTAAGGTAATGTTTTCAATTCCTGAAACATGATTTCTGAAATCCACAAAAGAGTTTAAGATTTTTAAAGATTTTTTCGTGTGTTTCAGGCACCTGGAACCTGGAGATGGATGCTTGGAGTTGCAGGAGCACCGGCCCTGATTCAGTTTTTCTTGATGTTGATGCTTCCCGAGTCTCCCAGATGGCTTTACAGACAGGTGTAAAGTTTGTTTCTACATGGAATTTGGTTGAAAATTCTGAAGTATTAATGTGTGTTTGTTATTCAGAACAAGGTAGATGAGGCCAAGGCAATTTTGGTGAAAATCTACCCATCCAATGAAGTAGAAGAGGAAATGAATCTCCTGAGACAATCAATTGAAAACGAAAAAGCTGAGGAAGGAACGATTGGGAAGGACATGATTTCCAGGGTGAAAGGCGCTTTCAGCAACAAAATTGTTAGAAGAGGACTTTATGCTGGGATTACGGTTCAAGTTGCTCAGCAATTTGTTGGTATCAACACTGTGATGTACTATAGTCCAACCATAGTTCAATTCGCCGGATTTGCCTCGAAGAGCACAGCCCTTGCTCTTTCCCTGGTGACTTCTGGTTTGAATGCTCTTGGTTCCATTGTTAGCATGGCTTTTGTTGATAAATATGGAAGGAGAAGATTGATGATCATATCAATGTTTGGAATCATTACATGCCTTGTAGCTTTAGCTATTGTGTTCTTCCAAGCTGCTCTTCATGCTCCATCTGTTAGCCCAGTTGAATCTGCTCATTTTGGTGGAAACAATACCTGCCCATCTTTCGCCTCTACTGGAAGTACAACAACCTGGAACTGTATGGATTGTTTGAAGCAGAAGTGTGGATTCTGCGCAAATGGAGGAAATCAAGTAAGTATTTGTTAACATTTAATCCATTATTAAAATTTTTTGTTATGGTAAATGGTCGATTCCTCCTTTTTGACCTAATATTATCTCATTACAGCTAGAGCTATCGGGTTATTAGCTCAAAAAGCAAGTAAAAGGCAGAAATTTATCAGTTGAAATGATTTGATTTATTGTTGTATTATATGATTCAGTATCTTCCTGGAGCATGTGTGGTTGATGAGAAGTCCACGGATAAATTATGCGGCAAACAGAAGAGAACATATTTTAAGAGCGGCTGTCCAAGCAAATTCGGATTTCTTGCAGTGGTCTTACTCGGATTGTATATCATAATATACTCTCCAGGAATGGGGACTGTACCATGGATTGTCAACTCCGAGATTTATCCTTTGAGATACAGAGGAATTGGAGGAGGAATTGCTGCTGTTTCTAACTGGACTTCTAATCTTATTGTCAGTTTGACATTCTTGACACTCACTGAACATCTAAGTTCAGCTGGCACCTTTCTGTTGTTCGCTGGGTTCTCGGCACTTGGACTAATTGCCATTTACTTCGTGGTGCCTGAAACCAAAGGGTTGCCGTTCGAGGAGGTTGAGAAGATGCTGGACAGAGGATTCAGACCTAGTTTACTTGGGGGAAAATCTAAGAACAATCTGATGAATACTTGAGCTCTTACACCTTCTCCTCCAATTTGGCTCCACTAAATAATTAACATTCATTTGATTGCTTTTCATTGTTTAAAAACTTGATTAATCTTGAACAATTCATTTGATTGCTTTTCATTGTTTAAACTCTTGATCAATCCCCAACATTTCTATTTAGGAAAACGGAATGAGCAAATGGTTTATGGCGGTTGTTTGAGCTCTTACACCATGGATTTTGTTCAGTAGTGTCTCTTATTAGTGCCCATGTTCATGTTTACCTTATTTGTAAGTTTGTAATAAACTGAAGGTTTGAGAAATTTGTCACTTTTTTAATATATGCTTAATTTTAAAAACAAGATAGTTAAAATGTTTGATGATCGACCTAAGGACATTCAAATAGATATATAAATTAACCAGCATGACCAAAATGGTTTGGATTTTAAAAAGTTTCGACCATTTCTCAATTTGTGGTTCTCATAGAATCATGCTAACCCTCTTTATGTCGTTCCAATTTACGATCAATGCACAGAACAGAAGATTATCGGACGAAGGAGCTAAAGTCATAAACAAAAGACTACTAATCTTCTAAGATTACTATTGCTTCTTCTTTGTATAGTTCCACTTTTTATCTAATGATCAAGTTAAGGGCATAAAGAAAGAGAGAGACACCGACACTTTATTCTAGTTGACCGAAAGTGCAACAGATTCATACAGAAAGACAAAGCATATCTTGTTTCTGCCAGCTAAGGAATAATGAAAAACGACAAGGGCTGAAAAAGAAAGTTGTGTGCTCAAACAAAATTGCCTAAATCTGTGGTGGGATTTTCAATTTTGTGGTGGGGTTTATGTTATTATATCGATCAAATATCACAGATTTGCAGGTAAGGCAGCCAAGGCAGGCAAGCATTCGGTTGGTGATGGAAGCTCACAGAAAGTGAACTACTTTACGACAAATACTAGCAAATCTAATACCCTACTACTCCCATCTCCCTTCAAATACATTCAACCTTCAACAACCAAGAAAGATCAAAAGTGAGAATCATTCAAACTTGGTACACTTGGAACATGAGTGGTTTTTGAAATCTGCCCGTTTCAGATTAAGGTGTTGTGCCTTGTAATTTACAATACTCAGATCATGAGTAGTTCTGGAAATAACCTGTTTGAGATTGAGGTGCGATAGCTTTTAATTTACAGCTCTTGTCGAATAAAATCATTAACATGTAGTTTTGGATTTAGCCCATTTGAGATTTGAGGTGCGGCAGCTTTTAATTTACAGCTGTTGTCGAATAGAATCACTAGGGACAATGAGAAACCTACACATTTCACGAGGAAGACATATTGTAGCCTCTTTCATTTTCCTGCCTTTTCTTGACTACCAAACAACGTACAAATGCATTAGGTGGACAAATGATAAAATGGTCAAGATCAGCTAAAGAAAGTTGAAACAGAGACGTTGGAAATATTTTGGTGTTTTACGTAATAACATTTAGTTACGATGCTATAATACTATTTTACAACAAGACCACACACTAAACTCCATTAAGCAGAAATAAAAACTATAGTGTATATGGAGCAAGAGAAAATGGGAAAGAAAGATTTCATAATAATCTCCATCCTTACTAGGTAAAAACCAGAAAATCAGTAAACATGTTTGAACAGAATTTGGGTAATCCAAACAAAATATAAGGAAAATAACCCAAATCTCATCATCATTACACCCAAAAAACACAAAGGCAAAGAGGAATTGAACCTCCTTTTTAATAAACAGAAGTTAAAAACAAGGAAAAAGAGAAGAAAACCCCAAAACCTAGTTAAGATCATACATCTAAAAAGCGTTGGTCAGTCTTTTTTTCTCGCTAATCTTCCCCAATATTTCTCATTCTAAAAATCATTCTCCCAAATTTCTCAACGACACTGTACAAAACTATCAAAAAAACACTCCCTATATACATCAAAGCAACCACTTAGTATAATTACCTTTCTAGGGTAATTAAACTACGTATTCTCTAAGGACTTGACGGTGAACCCTCTTGTCTTGATTCCCTCAGATACCTAAGAAGCGTCTCTGCCTGCGAAAAACAATCAAATTGTACTCAAGATCGAACTGCTATGCAATACAAATGCATATTGTAATCTAACAACATGAAGCACAAATGTATAAAATTTGATATGCATGCTATCACTAAAGAATCATCATATGCAAAGTTCTCACTATCAAAGACTTCTAGCAGCACAATTAAGAAAATAAAAAAGGGATCAATCATTTCTCACCTTATGCTTAGCTCTCACACTGCCGGTTTGCGAAAGCGCGACAAGCGGAGGAATTCCTCCTTCTCTGACCAACAATCCCCTATTCCTAACACTCTCAGCACACAGTTGCAATAAAGTTAATACAGCGAATTCCTTCCCCTTAACACTCCCATCTTCTATAGCTTCCACAAGCCCAGCAATTCCATTTTCCTCCACAATTGCCTCTCTTCCCTCAGTAATCCCGGCCAGCAAACTCAGCACAACCATGGCTTTTTCTGCCATTCCCTCGCCTTGTCCAGCAAGCATAGCCACTAAGGGCCTCACTGCACCGGCACTCACCGCCCTTTCCTTGTTTTGTTTCAATGAACAAAGCTTGTACAAAGTCGTCAAGGCATCCTTTTTCCCTCTGCTTGAACCATTTATCAGCAACGAAACCAAAGGTGGAATTGCTCCACATGCACCTATCGAGTTTTTGTTCTCTTCCAACAAAGCAAGACTCAATAAAGCACACGCTGCGTTTTGCTTCGACGTTTCTGTTCCGGTCTTCATCACGTACACTAGAGATTTAATCGCGCCGGCATTTGTGATTAGGGGTTTGTTGTTTTCATGGAGTGAAAGGTTTAACAGAGCTGTTACTGCATGTTCTTGAGTCCAGGGATCGGTACATTTAAGGAGAGGGATTAAGGCCGGTACAGCACCGGATTCTCCTATTAATACACGATTATCGGACCGGTTTTTTGCTAGAAGTCTGAGCTTTGCTGCAGCTGATCTCTTGATGGCTGTGGATGAAGATTGCAAGCTGTCGACGCAGATCTTGACCGTCGGTTGAAGATCTTCCGGCGAAATGCTTTCGATAATTTCGGTTGAGAAGTTTTCCCTTTGCAGGAAGCCTAAACACGGTTCCGGCTCCGGTTCCGGCTCGGCTTGGGGAGTGTTCTCCTTGTTGGGATCGAGAACATTCTTGGAAGAGGGTAAGCTCGCGAGACGTTGTAACTCGCCCGATATATCGCTGCTGCAGGCCGAGAAATCGCTAAAGGCTTGTGAAACATCCAAGTAGTTGTCCTCCGAAGAATTTGATTTCACCGATTTGCAGTCGTTGCATTTGGACACGAGTTCGCCGAGCCTCATGTCGATGACGGAGTCGGTCAGATATTCGGACAAGTAACCCGATTTATCAGGGACAGTAGTGAAAGAACAACTGTTATCTGTTTGGTATAGGTTCGAGCGTATTGTACGCATCGATCGTCCGGCGTTCCGGTTGACTTTAACGGCCGACACCGAAGGAAGAGTGTAGAAGTTCTGCCTCAAAGGAAACCGATTGGAAGTAGAATGAGAATCTTCTAACGAAACCATTTTGAAAACAGAGAAAACAAAGAAAGTGTTTTTCAAAATGGGATTGGCTCAGTTTCGGGATTCTGTTATCATGGCAAAAACTGGAAAAAAGCTGAGACGTTGAAGAAGAGCTGAGGAAGACGAAGCAATGGATTTAAGGTTTGGATTCGCAGTTGCTGTGTGAGCTAATGGCATCTGGAGAGATGATACAATAACATAATGTTGATATTAAACACCTCACAGCCATGACAGAGCACAAGGCTCAGTACAACGTTTTTGGGTGGAAAAATTCGAATCCAGAGAATTCGTATTTACTTAAGAATAAAAAAACAATTATCGTATTTATATAAATATTCAACTTTTATATGATGCAAATGAATATTTTAAATTTATATATTTGAATTTTTAGAAATTTTAATTTATAAAATGTATTTAAAATTAAAAACATATTAATTTAAAATAAAATAATAACAATAACTATGTAAATATATTATTTTAATATAGAATAAAATAAATATATAATAATTATAATTAAATATTTAAATAATATATTAAAATTAAAAAATCATAAAATTAAAGTATGAAAAGATAATAAAACGTATAAATTCTTATGCAACATCTTAATCAAATTTTATTTAAACATAAATAAAAAATAATAATTATAAAAAATAAATTAAAATAACAACTTAATAAATAATATTTATAATAAATTTATATTCTTACAAATAATGACAGATTATAAATATTAAAAGAAAAAAATTATTTTTGATATTTAAGATTAAATTATATTTTTTTTGTTATTATTTTTATAAAATTTACAATATTAGATAGAATCAGTTTAATTATTTATATATAATACTAAAAGTTATAAATAATTATATTAATTTATATTTTAAATAAAAATATTTTATTAATATTTTAATAATACAATTTTTTGAACCATTTTTAAATTGTATTCGTTCTCCATGTCATGCAAACAGTTCTTAAATTTCATTGTATTTATATTTTAATTAAATATAATACGAATATTTTTTAATCTCAATAATATTTTTTTTTTCTGCATAAATCATGAAATTTTTGCCGCCCCTTGTGTAGTCAGTGTAGTGGGGTCGTTTAACTTTAGGCATGCTTTTACGAAAATGTCCTGAGTAAATGGATGAAATTAAAGTGCAGACAAGTGGAGTAAGTGAATTAACAAATGTCCGTTACAGTTGTAATTTCTGCCATGGTGGACACGTGTCGAGAAGCCAGCTAAGATAGAAAAGAAGTGGGATAACTGCTTTTGGGTCCCCATAATTTTGTTTTCATAATCATGATGACGGATTTTTCATTTTCATCAAATAGATCCTAACCCTGGTAGAAATAATTGCAGTATTGTTTTTTTATCAGGGGTGAGCACATGCCGGCCCGGTTTTATAATTATAGCCTCGTAAAATTTGATTCAAAATCAGATTAAATTTTAAGTTTAAAATTTTAATTAAGTAAAAAAATTAAATAAACTAAAATTTTAAAGCAATAAAAAAATGTTAAATATATAAATTTACAATTTGTTTCAAAAACTTTTAGCTTTAAATTGGATAAAATAAAATTAAGATTGAATGAAAATAGTTTAAATTATAATTTTAAATTTTATTTTTAAACCAAATCTAAATCAAATTTGTCTAATTTTAAAGGACTTGAATTTTTTTGCCCACCCCTATTTTTTATTATCTGGCAAAGTTTTCTTATTAATTTATGATTTTTCTTAATGTTAAAATTTTTTATTAGAAAAGAATTTATAAAAAAATTAAAAATATATTTTATTTCAATGTGCACAAATTTTAAATTTTTTTAAAAAATAACTTTATAAAATTTATTAAATTTAAAATGTTAAATTAATTAATAATTAATCATTTTATTAAAAATTTTATTTATAAAAACTTAATTAATATAAAATTCACTTCAAGAAATTTTCTTAACAAGGGATATAAAAAAAAACTTATAATCTTGAGTTAAAGAGTTAGGAACCTAAATCATATGAATAGAAAAATTGTGTCCTTATTCGTGGAAATATAAACCTTTGTGGATCTGGATGCTATTATTCCCTAAAAAGCTTTAGATACAGTGTAAAGTTAACGTCGCCGTCTGATCAATATGTTAACGGTAATGGGGGCTCTCAATTGAAGCTCGGGACTAATACGGAGTACACTAAATCCTTTCCTCAAAGACAACAAACGAGACAACAGCTGTCATAGACTCATAGCTACATCATCCGCACGTGCCTTCCAAACACAGTCATCATCCACACGAGTTGATGTATTCCCAAATTCTTTTAGAGAGAGAGAGAGATTAATGCTCCTGTGACAACTCATCAAATTTTCACTAATTTAGCGACGCTAATTTAATTATCTAAATTAAATTGCCTTTGGCTGGTAAATTAGCCGGTGATATAATTTAATTAAACTGCTTTGGCTGATTAATGAATGATGGATTAATGAAATTTGTGCATATAAATTTTAATATTAATAGAAAATAAAAACATGTTAATTGTGTATCGAATCTAAACGAAATCCCGTTATAAAATTAAAATTAGACCAATGAGGTGACGTCGTTTTCAATTTTTTTAATATTTGGGTCAATGGGCAACTTCACCTAACATGTACCTTTAAACGTATTTCTATTGTCACTTTTGCTTTTAACCTATATACGACAAATTGTGCGGCGGTGCCATACCTTAGTACATGTAATGTAAGAACAAGACAATATTGTCCGTGTACTTTTATTTTATATTTTTTTATTTTTTAAATAATTTTAATATTATTTAATTATTTTTGTTCTTTTTGCTGAATTCAATTTATTCTAGTTTTAATTATTTTGGGTTGATTTCGTATGATTTTACAAATGGGTTGTCTGGTAAGTTAGAAAATGAGACAAAAATATATAGTGGTTTAGAATTTACCTAAAAAAAGTAAGAAAAAAAGATTATTATTTTTTTTATGTATAAATAGTTAAAAAAATTATATTAATTAAAATTCTCTAATTATCTTAATCTATTACAAAAAATATATTTTTTATATTTAAATATAAAATCAATATAAAAATAATCGTATAATATATTTTTATTCATATAATCATATCTCTTAAGAATATAATTAAAAATTCTATATATTAAAAAAAATTTACCCCATAATTTAATTAAAATTAAGAGTGAGAAATAATTTTTTCTTAATTTTTTTTTATTGGTATTCGACAAAACTTTTTTAACACTAAAAATACTTTGCTTAAAAGCATCACACGAAGCCAATATACCCAAAAGTGCTTTTTAAACCCATTTCAATAATGTGTTGACACGAAAAAAAAAAGCACTTTTTTTTAACATCTCATAAAGTGCGAATTAGAATATAATTTTTAAGATTATCCTTTGACATTTAATTTAATTTAATTTAAAAGGAATATAAGTTTATGAGATTCATGATGCTTTTGAAGATTTTAATTAAAATCAATGAAAGTGCTTGCGGATTGTAATGGGTTTGCCCTCGTGAGGTTTAAAAGAGAAAATAGATTGTTTAATTTAATTTAGTTCACATTTAAAGATGAATTTAATTAATTAATTGAATTTGTGGAAAAGTGAAACATTGCTCTTATTTTTTCTAACAATCACATTCACAATAGCAAAGTAAACTAATTTGAATTGTAGGTTTAGTTATATTTTAAACTTAAAATTAAAAAAATATTTGATAATATTAAATTTTAGTTTTATTTATTTCTTTTTATATTAATATTTATAATTTAAAAATAATTTATATTATGATTGTATTATTATAAAATATCAATACATAAAATATTAATCCATACATAGGTGATTCTTTTGATCATTGTATACTAAACATTTATATATAATATTGTAATTATTCAATTTTTTATTGCAAGACTCAAATATTTTTCTAATTTTTCTATTTTTCTATAATATTTTAGTTTCTAAATATTGTTTAAATAACTCGAAATTAAAATTTTTTTCTAAGATATAAACTAATAAGTTGTGAATTATGTTAAAAAATTGAAGAATATAAATATAAAAAATTGTAATAAAAAATTTAATAAATATACCATAAATTTATTTATAATATATAAACTAATAAGTTGTGAATTATGTTTAAAAAATTGAAGAATAAAAATATAATCATAAATTTTTTTAAAAAATATACCATAAATTTACATGTATTATATCATATTTATAAATAAGAGTGCCACATATTTTCTCTTATGACCGACATAATTTTTTTTTTAAAGAAAATTTACATGACCTTACCCTTTGAATTTTTGAAATGTCCAAGTCAAATGATTCCATCATATCACTTGATGGCAAGAAGCATATAGAATTAGTTTGACAATAACAAGAGTAAGAGTTACATTTAATTATATAATATATTTATATATATATATTTTTAATTTTTATTATAATTTTTAAAAAAAATTTAAATGTCTAATATTAATATAAAATTATGTGAATATCATTAATACTGATACCAAGTGTCTTTTTTATTTTTATTTTTGTTTTCGAAATACAATAAAAATTATCATAATTCAATTAAACCTACTTGTATCTTTTTAATTTTTTATTATAATTTTTATTTATTTTAAGTATAACATATAAGTTAATAATTATAAAAACGAGTCAAGAATGCTCCTAAGGGTTCAGACAGGTGATTAAGTCTTCTTTTTTAGTGTCTATCTGTATTCAAGTTTTGGGATATATATATTGAATAGGATGAGATTTAGATGTGTAAAAAAAAAAAAAAAAAAAAGAGAGAAATTATAGCATAAAAATTTTAAAAAATTCAATTTAACTATATTTTTTAAAAGAATATTCTTAAAAATATAAATTTTTTATAAATTTTTGTATAACAACTAATATTGCATAATTATATCAATTATCTTATAATTTATACTATTTACTTTTGATAATTGTATTAATTTTATATTTTTATTAATTAATAAATTTTTTTTATATACATGAAAAACTCTGATCTATCGAATCCTAGACAAGCGCGAAGCAGCGGTCATGTGGGAGGGACAATTCAGATAAAATCCACGGCTATATCAGACTCTTACAAAAAATACATTCCCGATTGATCGAACTCAGGACAAACGTAAAGCATCAGATAACTTTTGTGAGATATAATTACCCGACTACACACCTTGAGTGTTAATTAATAATAAATATATCATATAAACATAGGTCTCATATTCTATGTAGTGGGAATAACAGTGAATGTGACAAGTGATGGGTGCTTTTAAAAAGATGATACTTTCTGTTGGTAGCATAGAAAAATAAGTTTAAAATGGTGATATGAGAATTTGAAGATTTTATTCATGAAATAAGAGGAGACAAAGCTTTTCGGTAAGTTAGGGCCACAATCTATAGCTAGGCTTCAACAATTTGGTGGTGGTAAACAACCCACAATTCTTTTTGTAAGTATAAGCAAAGCATATGTACCCATGAATTGAACACAAACTTTTGGGTAAGTTAGGACCACAATTTGGCTAGGCTTCAACAATTTGGTGGTGGTAAACAACCCACGATTCTTTTTGTTTGGTAACAACATTGTCAGCCTAAAAGTATAAGCAAAGCATATATACCCATGAATTGAACACAAACTTTTGGGTAAGTTAGGACCACAATCTATAGCTAGGCTTCAACAATTTGGTGGTAAACAACTCACAATTCTCTTTGTTTAGCAAAAGCATATGTACCCATGAATTGTACACTTGGGAAGGACAAAGATTTAAGGTAAATTCGTATCCATTAACTATCAATCACAAATGGGAATTTATTTTGATAAAACCTCGTATCATAAACGAATTTCGGTTTTATATATTTAAAATTATTATACTCATATTATAAATTTTTATTTTAACGCTCACGTGAGTTTAATTATAGGAATATATAAATAAAATTTAAGTGTGTGGAACTTAATTTCTAGAAGGATGTTGTCTCTATTTTTTTTGGTTATAGCACCCGATTTAATTAACAAATGCTTATAAAAATTAAAAATTATAATATCGAGTAAACTAATTTAGATAATAATAAAAATATCCTATTATAAATTAAAATAATATATATTTTTTTCATTTTATGAATTATAGAATTTTTAAATAAATTTAAATTACCAACGATTGCCCCCATTTTCTTTTTCATGGCCCCCTATTTAATTGACAAATGTCTACAATAATAAAAAATTATAATATTGGGTAAACCATCGCATTTTAAAAAATAATACAAATTTGTAGTAAATGCTACCTCACAATCAATTATAATGTATATTTTTATACTTTTTTTTTACCTTTTTGTATTTTTTTAAAACTTTTTTATTATAATTTTTTAATCAAATTTAAAAATTAAAGTAAAGGATGCACATAGCCAAATATATTTTTAGTCTCCCAATCAAATATGAATAGACATGACTCACTTAAAGTATGTTGATGTGGTTCAAAAATTAAGTTAAAATTAAAAAAAAAAACAAAATCATCGTTTATTTAAATAATGATGGATAAATTATTTAAAAATATGATATTTTAAAGTCAGAAAGTCAATTAAATATTAGCAAAAAGTTAGACATCCAATAATTTTTGTAAACTATAGTTATTTGATTTTTTGATGTTGAGAATACTTTATTATTATCTTTATTTGTTATCTCTTTTAAAATTTTGGTTAAGAAATATATTTAATTAATTAAAAAAAGAGTAGACATTTAAAATGTTCTACTTCACATTGATCAAAATTAGATTAAATTAAAATAATTAAGTAAGAATAAGAGTGGATATTCTAAATATCATATCTCATCTCAGTTATTTTTTGATTGGTGAAAATTTTAATTAACCAAAAAAATAATAAACATCATAAATATTCTATTTTAATATCAATCAATTGTAAAAATTTAATTAATCAAGAAAGAAAGCAGGCATCCTAGTTAACCTACTTTATTTTATTTAATATTTAATTAATTAAACATTTTAATTAATTTAAGAATAATAATAGACATCCTAAACGTTCTATTTTATCTTAAACCAAGTTTATGTAAGTATAAAAACATGAATTATACTTTAAAAATAATTGTGGAAGCTTAAATTATTCAAGGATGCTAATCTCTTGTTATTGTTGTTTGCAGTCAATTTCAGGTTGATAGGAGGGTTTTTCAAGCTCTCTTAATCCTCACTTGATGATATTTTATAAGAGAAATAAGTTCAGGAACTATCTACCATGTTTTCTCCTCTTTATATAGATTTTTTTTAATCAAAAATTGAATAGAGGTTACCAAGTATTAATCATGATTGTTTTCACTTTCAAACGAAAGTTTTTTGCAATTGCATTAAGATTGGAAATTCTTTTTGCAATTAGGGAGTTATGAGCCATTTATAGAGGGTACCACCTACATTCTCCTACTTTGTCTATAACTTTTATAAATTCTTTTAATTAAAAAACAAATATATGAATCATGATGATAGGTTATCAAAATTAATAACTTTTCTTTCATGTATTACATTATATTATATTTTTTGTCTGTCTTTTTATATGTGAAAACTTATGAATAAACTTTATATTTGTTTTAGGTCCAATTATAAATGATTTTTCTCTTAAATAAATGTGTACACAACAATAATGAGAAAATATCGTAAAGTTTCATTCACCAAATAATATATATATATATTACAAATTATATAATAGAATCAAGTCCCATCTTAACAACATGATCCTTAAAACTCTTCGGTGGCATGCTTTTTGTTAAAGGATCAGTTATCATTAATTCAGTGCTAACGTGTTTAATGATCACTTTATTTTCTTTAACACGTTCTCTTATAGCTAAGTACTTGATGTCAATATATTTACTTCGACTCTTACTTTTATTGTTCTCAGCCAAGAATACAACAATCAAATTATTATAGTATATCTTTAATGGCTTAGAAACAAAATCCACAATTCTAAACCCAGACATGAAATTCTTTAACCATACTCCATGTGAAGTAGCCTTAAAATATGAAATGAACTCAGTTTCTATAGTAGAAGTAGCAATTGATGTTTGTTTAGCACTCCTCTGATATATAGCTCAGCCAGCTAGCATAAAGATATATCCAGAAGTAACTTTTCTTGAATCATCATAACCAGTGAAGTTAGAATCTGAGTAATCAACTATTTCTAAATTATCAGTTCTTTTATATATAAGCATATAATCTTTGATCCTTTGAAGATATCTTAAGACTTTCTTTGTGGCTTTTCAATAGTCCTTACTTGGATTACTCTGATATTGTCCTAACATTCTAACTACGAAAGTAATATCAGGTCTAGTATAGATTTGAGCATATAGATGATCTTTTTTATTTGTTGACATGGAATTTATCTCATCCTTTATAGTATTATATCATAAGTTAGATTATTGACAACTTATAGCTTGTGAAAATGTATCGGATCATTTTTGGCTTCAATATTATAGTCAGACCCTTGTAAATACACAATATAATCACTAGGTACATGTGAAACCCGTCCCTTAGCATTGTGGGCATAATAGTAAATCCCTCAAGAGTGTTCGTGCATGTCTTCGGGGTTAGATTGTGCACGAGAGGGTATAGAACA
>JAVXUL010000007.1:1447879-1461325 GCA_035590515.1 Trichilia minutiflora | reverse complement strand
TTTCATTGATTTCCATACTTCTAGCCTAGGATTTTAAATTAAAAAACTTATATTTATGCATGATTTAGGCCATAGAACCTTCATTAACTACCCGAGAGTGTTAATTTGACAAAAAAAGTACGGGGAATGAAAAGTGCATCTAGGATTTCCTTCAAAGATTTTGGGATTTTTTGACTTTTGAATAAAATCGAGAAAAACTGACGATACCACAAGAATAGTAGCAACATTTCTAACCTATCTATGTATTTTATTTTGCGATTTATCAATTTTCGCTCGTATGAGTTTTACTGTTCATCCGAGAATATTTCGGTTAGATTTATCGCGTACATTTAGGTTTTATGTGTTAATTAGGTTATAGTAAAGTTGGGTAACTCACTAGAAAGTTGAGAATACAATTTCAGAGATTTTAGATCTGACGTAAAAGTAATCGAGTTACTGTTCTGATTAGTGTGTGGGATCCACCTGTTAAAATCACGAAATCGAGTCATAATAAGCTAGTTTAGTAGCAATGTGGATTCACGGTAATATTATTTATATAATTAGGTGAATATCAAGGGTTTTACCTGATTCCGTGTAATTACTAACTTTAGAAAACCCGGACTATCATACATATCACGTATTAGCGTTATATTCTCATTTTAGAAATGTATATTGATATGATTTTGATATATGTGTTTAGACGACAGTGCGAGAGTGAGGAATCTGCATACCGATTTGAGAAACGAGAGAAATTAAGGAGTGTATACCCTCCCTAAGTAGTGAGTGGACATTTTATACTTTCACTGCTTTAAAATAACTTTTGATACTTTTATATAAATGTTTAATAAATGTTATTTTTTTATGTATATTATTTTTGTTCAATGTATACTTGGTTACATATGGATATCGATGAATTGAGATAAAAAGGTTTATGGATTTTATGGCCACAGGGCCAGATGGTTTCATTTAATTTGATTTGCTTAGCATAAGTATATTTTACATGAATGATGACCGTGGGCCAATTTATGATATGTTTATGATTGATAAAATAATTTTTGAGATATTTATGAAAAATGTGGATATTGATATACATTATGGTGATAATGGCCATGAGGACCGAGATTGTGTACTGTAGCTACAGGGAAGATAGCCTAGGGTCAACCTGATAGAGAGGTCGTCTAGGTGAGTGAAGACTTCACAGGTGGGAGTGATGTATGGAGTTATATATTATTGTATAGGAGTGGGATTCGACCATCTGTGAGTCTCGTCGGATTAGTCACGGATGTCATCCCGTGGTTAATTCGAGGCAAACGTCAGTGACGGGCTCGTTTTTATCTAATCAAACCATGCATCGTTTACTCTCTGCATTTAAAAAATCTATTTTTATAAATAGCATGATCTTATTGCATATAAAATCCATTGACGGTCTCAGGATGCCTAGGACTAGGGTAATCTCCGAGAAAGACAGCCAGTCCAATAATTTTAGATATATGTTTTAAAGTTTTCACACTAAAAGAAATATTTTTCATCAAGCTATTTGTAATGTGTTTTAATTGTATTTTTTTATGAATCAAGCATTATTTACATATATTTATTTTTAGTTCACTCATGGAGTATACTCCCATATACTCAACCCCCATCACTCTCCAGTTTCAGGTTCGAAGTGTTTGTGGATTGCTTTAAAATGATTCGGAGTTTGGGTGTTTGGAGGAAAATAATTATAGAAAATGTTTTATTTACTGTTGATACAAGTTTTGTAAATACTTTACAAATTTACAATGTATATTCTATGTGATTGGATACATCCTAAAATTTTATGATAATTATTATATACGGGACTCACAAATTAAAGTGTGATAAAATTAATTATCTTTTTTATTATCATATTCGGCCGTGACAAGAGAATTGAATAAAAAATTAGTTTTCTTTATTTTTCAAATAAGAAAATATTTTTTCAAGATTTTTAACATAAAAATGGTGTAAATTAAAGAGGTTAAGTGTGTTTGTAGCTTAATTTCATCAAAATATCATGTTTAAAAATGTTAGAAAAATTCAAAAATTTAATTTTTGAATACATATATATTGATATATGTATAATTTAAATATGTGATATATGTATAATTCAAAAAGTAGATATTTAATTTTTGCATGTAGCATGCTTGATTTGATGAAGAAGGAAGTGACTTTTGTTAGCATCAAGCTTCTTAGGTCACTCATGAATCTACTCTTCGTATAGAAATTGACGCTGCATTCCAAATGTTAGGAGACAATCATGGATGAACGAGAATTAACCGAAACGGTAACCTGATTTTTTACCTCCAACATATATATATATATACATATATATATATATATATATGGCTGAGAATTTGTATAATACTTTTACGTAATCCCATTTTAATTAATTAATTAACAAGTAGCACATAAAGTTAATTGAGATTCTTGTAATTAAGAGTCATAATCTCACCAACCCTAGAACAAATTAATTTTTTAATTATTTTTTAAAAATTCATGAGCTTTCACGTATAGATATGATGATTAATACAAACAAATGATTGGTTTTTGGTGGTGGAGTTTTAAAATCGAAATGTCATTGGTTTGAAGCTTTGATATCATTTGTTATTTAATTGATTTTGAGATCTTGATTGTTACTTAATTGGATTCTTCATCACATCTTTGTTTGTTTGCACGATAGATTAAAAATTATTGACTAAACAAACAAACTAAGCATTCCTTTATAATTATGGTGCTTTAAAAGTAAAATTAAAAAATGTTTAATAACATGAGTTAGAGCTTATTATTATTATTAATCAGTTTGATTGAGAGGTCTTTCATTTAATTTTTTTCGAATAAATTAAATTAAATTAAATTTATTTTATCTTTATTTTTATTGTATTATATATTGAGTTCGATTTTTTTCTTTTTTGTAATTTTTTTATATATCGTAAAAATTTTTTACGTAAATTTAGTATTAATTTTCGCTTATTGTTTTCTTTGTTTAATCTCTATTTTTACACAAAAGGATTAAATAAAATTGGTTTAATATTGTGATATGATAACTTTTAAATTATAATTAATATAAAATTTTAAATATTAAATATTAATATAAAAATATACGAGCATAAATATCTTCTTAATTTTGCTCGCAAATCATAAGAGAATTACTATAATACCCAATAAATTTTAAACCAAAGAGAGAATCTTGAATTTTTTATAATATTATAATGTTGTATGGTATATGAATATGATATTGCTTATATATAAACTATAATAGTTGATATGTCTCTTTTGATTTCATAAAAACCCTAGAAGTTCCTATAATAGTTCTATTCTATGGGTGTTGAACATATGACATATTGTTAATATCATGCTTACGATAATTAATTACAAATTAAACTCCATATTATCAAAGTTAATTATTACAACCAAATATATTTGTATTGTTTTCTATACTTTCATTTGATTGCATGGAAGCATTATCTCTCTTGTTTTTATTTATTTAGTTTTAATTGATGATTATAAAATGACTAAGATGATAATCATGTCTTAATTAGATAAATGATTATCCAAATCAAACAAACTAATAATAAGTTGTTCAACGGCGTCGTTTTGGGTGGGGGACACGCGGCGGGAAAAGAGTAGGGAGAGAGAAAACCGGAATACCTAAAGTATAATCAAAAGCAGCCAAATCGTTTGAACGGTCCAATAGGAACAAAGCAGATTGACAGAAAATGGTAGCCGTTTGATGGTTGTTGATTGCGTAAAAGTGGACCACGTAGGACTTGTGGGATCCACCCACTAAAGAAACGGGTAAGATAGCTTTGGTCCTGGTTTTTGGTTTGACCAAGGAATCAAGCTTAGCTTCCCACCTGTCCAGCGATACACCAAATCCCAACAAAGCCCATCTTAAATTGGTCCTCACCGCCAAATGCTTAAAACGGTTCGTTTAGGGGATCTGCTTTATGATTTTATAACATCTGGGTCCCCTTTCTTCATCTATTTTACTTTTCTGTGAAAAAAAAAGTTTCCTATTTCACAAAAATTACTGAATTATGCTTTGCAATACAAATGGGTCCAAACAATTATATTACATAACTTAATAATTTTTTTTTAATAGCATGGAAATTCAATATTATTTAAAGAACAAGGAATCAAAATTGTAAACAATTAAATAGAAAATTGATACAAAATTGAATTTCCACTAAATTTTAAAGGGTCTAAATAATTATATTGAGTGACTTAACAAACTCTTATATCATTATGAGTACTACAAATATTGATATACAATTTGGAGTCTCTAGTATTAGAATTACCTTCTTATAGATTTATTTGAAATATAAATTATATTATTTTATGTAAAATATTAAAAGTTAGGGATCCAAATGTTATTATTCATGATTATACAGAATATGTTTCCTAAGCTCATAATCTAGATTGACAAAGAGTTATATAGTTGGGTTTGTTTATGCGATTGCCATGTGTGGTTGCTTAAATCCTTACCAAAACTCAACTTTAGAGTGATGTATTTAGCTTTTTCAATTGCATGAATCCAAAAAATGTTTTGGTTAATTGATTGACTTCCAATCATATGAACTCTAATCTCAATCATATTTTATTCTTATAAAACAAGATTAAGATGAGAAAAAAAAGTAATTATATACAATAACATTATCATAAAAATAAATAATATTAAATATATAAAAAAATTTATTTTAATTATAGTTTTTTATCAAGTGTATAATAAATTTTTACAAATTTCAAAATTATTTTTTGTAATTTTTTTTGATCAAGACGAAGTATTTGGTCTTCTGATCAACAGGTTTTATCCGATTAATTTTTGAAAAGATATTGTATGAATATTATAATATCTAAAATATAAATTTAGAATATCTTGCATTACTTTATCAAAAATATACTTCAAAATTGAATTTAGGACATATATAGACTAAGTTGGCACACACTGTTGCGAAAAAAAATGGTGGTTGGGAACTAAAATAAGGACAAGATTTATTTATTTATTTTGTCTCAATGCAAACAAAAATAGGAAGCAATGAAACAAATCCCCTCATATATATATATGGAACCTTCCCCCAACAAATTACCCAACCACCACCACCACAATAGCCTAACGTTCACCACCTCTATAAATAGTAGCTTCAATCCTAACATTTCTCCTAATTATTTGCATTCTTGTTTGATTCCTAAAACATAAATTCTCTTGTTTAGATTTTCTCTTCTGGGTATTTTCTAGGAAAGTTTTTCATAGATAGAGTCCCTTTGTTTTGCACAAGGGGCTTTATCAAAATGACAGGAATGTTGAAGTTTGTGTTGTGTTTATGCTTTTTCATGTGTGTGATTGTATCTTCTTCTGCCCAAACTTGTGCAAAATATGCATTTTCGAATAACCGGGTTTTCCGATCATGCAATGATCTTCCTGTCTTGAACTCATTCATCCATTATAATTATGAATCATCATCAGGAGAACTTGAGATTGCTTATAGGCGAACAGGAGTTTCAACTTCTCAATGGGTTGCTTGGGCTATTAATCCTACAGGACAAGGAATGGTTGGTTCACAAGCGCTTATTGCATATCAACAACCTAATGGAAAAGTGAAGGCTTATAAATCTCCTGTCACTGGATATGAAACCAAATTAGAAGAAGGAGATCTTAGTTTCGATGTTTCGAATTTAACTGCAACTTATACTGACAAGGAGATGATAATATTTGCTTCCTTGGAAATTAAGAATGGAAGTACTACTTTGAACCAAGTTTGGCAAGAAGGTCCACTTTCAGGTGGGGCACCGCAAATGCATAGCACAAGTGGAGGCAATGTTAAGTCCATGGGGACATTGGATCTTGTTTCTGGACAGGCTGGCTCTGCCAGTGGAGGAGACGGAAACTCAAAACTTATGCGTAGGAATGTAAGTAATCAAATCAATATCTTCATTTTGGTATTGACATGCTCTGTTTTGACTCTGTTTTCTGCTCTGATTTTCAGATTCATGGGGTGCTAAATGCTATAAGTTGGGGTTTGATGATGCCCATTGGAGCTATGACAGCAAGGTACTTGAAGGTGTTCAAATCTTGTACAGGTCCTGCTTGGTTTTACCTCCACGTTTCATGCCAATTCTCGGCATATGTTATTGGTGTTGCTGGATTTGCTACCGGAATTAAACTCGGGAATGAATCTGCTGGCATTGAATACTCAATCCATAGGACAATAGGCATACTTCTTTTCTGCCTGGGAACACTTCAGGCATTTGCTTTGCTTCTGAGACCAAAACCAGATCATAAATACAGAATTTTTTGGAACATCTACCACCATTCGGTTGGATATGCTGCAATCATACTCAGTGTAGTCAATATACTCAAAGGATTTGAAATCCTGAAACCTGATGAGAAATGGAAGCGAGCTTACAGAAGTTGTATCATCGTTCTGGCTTGCATTGCTGCGGTGTTAGAAGTTTTTACATGGTGTGTAGTGATCAAGAGGAAGAAATCAAACCACTGTGAGAAACTTCCACACCCATGAAAGGATCAAAGGGGTACAATACCGGTATACAGGTGTAGAAAGATTTGCCTAGTATTTATTTACAGCCTGTGAACTTTCCGGTTCCATTTTCATCTGCGTTCTTTATTCTTTTGTTGTCGTACATATATTCTGTATTCTTTTGTCATTATACAGACATTTGTTTTTCTGCTTCCATTTTCCTCCTCGTTATACATATATTGATGTGCTAATATGGATGGAGTATCAGGATATTTCCAGGCGTGATACTGGACTGGAGTGTTACAGGATTCAAAGTTATTCGTTTTACGATACTTGTACGATTATCTACTTCGCTATGTGAGATTTCATGTATCTTCATCTCTTTATATTTGCTAAACATATTTCTGTTTCCTATTTCATCTCATTGTTTGACGCTATTGTATGTTTTCTGAAATCATGCTTCTGGAGTCTTGAAAGCTCAGATAAATTCAGCATTCACGCAATTCTTTCGACCAGAGCAATTGTATTTGTCAGTACAAATATGAAAATAAATAATTTGGAAGGATAAAAGCCGATTCAACGAATCACTAAAGCTATTTTAAGCAAATGTTTGTTCTTTGACACCGGGATCAAATGAAGAGTACAACTCTTAATGTTGTTTAATCGAAATAGAGAACTTAGCTTGATGAGATATTAAATAATAACTTCTTAAAGATCTAATGAGCTATAAATGGTTTCTCATTCTGATCTTAGCAAAGCCTCAAGAAAAGCATCCTTGAGGAGAGGGTTTGAAGCTGCAACTCGCTGAGCAGTGATGTCAAAATCTTTACCAGATCTGATGCAAACAACACAATCAAAATGTTAATATGTAATGTATACTTGTTTGGGGCAATAATCATTTCCCCTGCTTTGATTTAAAAACCCGAAACCCCCTGTTTCTATTTTTTATTTTCAAAAATACCAAACACCCCCTTGCCATGAGAGATTTTATTTGATCAAGTTTATGGCGTTAATGGGTGTTGGGTACTGTTGGAAAAAACAGGGATATCGGGTATTAGGTTAAAAAGCAGTGGGGAAATGGTCACTTACCCATTACTTGTCTTCTTAACAATAATAGAAAATATTTGCAAGTGCTCTAAGCAATCATGCAGACTAGTGAACACAACCATCATTGTCAAATTTTACTCTCAAAATTTAAGATGTCAAAGAAAAGTAAATCAATTTGGAAAGAGAGTAACCTCAGTTTCAGATAATTATTTCCGACAATTAGTAAAGTCTTATTGAACATTAAAAACAAAGATCACATAATAGGTATACTTACGGATCATAAACAACTCCTCCAGCTTCTTCGACTAACAGAACACCAGCTGCCACATCCCTGATTGAAGACAAAATGGGACTCTCACTTACCTTGCATATTTTCACCTAAAAATGAAAAGGAAAAAACAAAAGAATTGCAATCATACCATGGACCTCCAAATCCAAGTTCATAGAACAGATCAAGCCTTCCACATGCAATTCCACAAAGATTCAATGCACAGGATCCACTCATCCGAAGGGATCTCACCTGGAAACAATATCAAATGATATAATTTTTACAGAAGCAAAATAGGTAAATCCATAAAGCTACAGCGAGAAATTCTAGATTTTACCTTGGAAAGCAAGCTATTGATTCTATTAGTAGAAGCGTCCAAAGTCGACTTATCACGTTTTGTTCCAGCCTGCTCTCAATAGGACAAAATTTTTCAGTGGATTACATGCTACAGAAGGATGACGAAAATATCAACCTAAAACTGATTGTAGCGATGCTCAATGTGACAAATAATGGGTGAGACGAGGTAAGAAGCCAAACATGTATCAAAAGCTCACATACCTCTGTTGCAAGAAGAGACTTGACAAGTTCAGTTTGAGATGATACTGCAAAATTTTCAAAACATAAGCACGCAGTCGTTCTTCTAAGAACTGATAATTTGCAATCAAAAGAAGAAAAGGAAATAATATTATAGTGAAATCACCTTTTATAGGTTGTCCATTCAGAAGGGCGCCTTGTCCACGAATGCCAGTAAAAAGCTACATATAACAAAGTCAAAAGTTTACACTTCCCTTTTCCAGTAAAATTTAGCTCTTGTCAATTGAACCTGTTAATCTTATATGTCCATTTTGCATATGGAGTTTGCTAATGGCAAAAAGTAAGAGCAAGTAGAGCACACGTTTTTTTCAAAGAGAGGAGGCACTTGCATGAACACTTACAAATCAGATGCAACCAAAGCCAGTTATAAATCATATGAAAATTTCGTCAAGACTTGCAATATGTAATGACTTTTAAGGTTTACCATTCAAATTAGACCTTGTGGGGAGCATAGAATTCTCACCTCATCTATTATTGGATTGTAGACAACCGCGACAGTAGGAATCTTTCCAATTGTAAGACCAATAGAAACACACACAAACGGGAATCTAGAAACAAAGGCGTTGCAACCATATAAAAATGAAATTAAGAAACAAAAATAAAAAAAAAAGAGTCTAAAATTTAATTTTCTATTTACCCGTGTACAAAGTTAGTTGTTCCATCAAGAGGATCAACAATCCAAGTGGGCTCATCTGTCAACTCTGTGGTACCATAAGCCGCAGTAGTTTCTTCTCCAATGAACTGAAACACCCCTCAGAAAGGTGAGAAAAAATTCCTTTTAAGGAGATAAGAAACCGAGTTGATAACTAATTCAAATTAGTTTAGATTATACGTGTTAACAATGAAGGTATAGCATATAACCTTATGTGTGGGAAATTGGTGCCTGAGATGATTAAATATGAGATCTTCACATGCCTTATCAGTCTCTGTGACCAAATCAACCTGCATTACAGTGTCAAATTTGTCAATGATTATTAGATATCATCAGACACATAAGAGCTAAGCATTGACAACATATTATTTTCTGATACTTGTTGCTTTCAACTTTCATCTAGACTACTTTTAAACCCATGCCACAGTTGCTTATAAAAGGGGAAACTAGGGAGCGATTCTGAAATCAATCAACAGTTAAGTTCCTTCACATCCCAGTACACTACCTAGAGCAGTTGTTACAAGAACCAACAGGTAGTATCTGGCTTCTTATGTTATTGACGTTCTGGTTTGTGATGGCTAAGCAAATGAAAATTCAGATCCACAATGCCATTAATTTCAAACAAGAATTACAACTCACATGTAAAGTTCAAGTGAAATTGGCAACATAGAAAGCCGATTTCAATTTCTCTTATCCTTCCAGACATTGTCTCAGCTGCCAAATAGAAAGAGAGCATCTCATACCAGCAAAGAGCACATCCAAGGACAACTAATATAGAGTTTGCAACTGGTCAACCTTCAAGCCAACAGAATCAAAGAATACACCTAAATAACTTTTGATACGCAATTAACAACTTCTATCCCAACCTCCATTCTCCATAAATCTCTCAACATTTATGATTCCTAACTTTCTAAGGCTTCAATTCCAGAATCATCATGCTTACCAACCAGTCAAGTATTGATCTTCCCGTAATTTTTCAATTAGTTTGTGCTAAAATCAAACTCATTCAGCCACCAACTTACATTTACAGCAATTGCAATAACTTATAACCACATAACAAATAATCACAACGCCTAATTTTTGAAACACTAAATACAAACCCAATAGAGAAAAAGAAATACCTGGCCTTTATGCTCCACATGTTTGGTCTTGTAGAACCCATTACGGATTATCTGACATAACAACAAAAAAATAAAAAAAAATAATTCTCCCCACAAAAAGGGGAAAAAATTGAAATTTTGCTTTGAACTGAACTGACCTCTCCAGCTTTCTTAGCTGCATCAACAGCAGTGTCCAAGAACAGTTCAAGTGAATCTGAAACCCAACAGAATCGGCAAAACATAGCAAATAATGAACTAAATGCATTGAAATCAAAACCCCAGATAGAAACAGATGCAGAAAAGCAAAAGCAATTAAAAAAATTAAATAGAGCCATACCATTTTTAGCCATTGTTAAGACCAATGATCAGATGATACACTCAGCTGATGAAGTTTGTGTTTCTTTTACGAGCTTTTCACGTAGCCAATGACACAATGATGAAGAAGCTAAAGTGACCATACGTTTGTTATATAGGAGATCCACGTGACGCAATTGCCCCATTAACACAAAGCGAAATGAAAATTGCCTTCTTCCTTTTTCATCATACGGCGTCGTTCCGCTCGATTTTGTAATGACAATTCAATATTTGACAAAAACAAATGTCATGAAAGAGAGAATTTTTACAACTCAGTCTTATATATTTATATATTTGAATCATCAATATTTTTAGAAGCCTTTAGAGAATTTATATAAGAATAATGCTTCAGCTCTAAATTGTTTTTTAATCAACAAATTAATGTAATACAATATTATTAATTAAATTAATTAATATTATTATATTAAATTAGTTTATATATAATAATTATAAAAAAATATATACTTTTAACACTACTCTTTATATAATAGTGTTGAACAAAATTTATATTAGAAAAAGGTCTATAAAAACATAATTAGAGTTCATCCAACATTTGTGTTACAATCATTATAAATATTTATATTTGGATCAAAAGATAAATTTAATAATTAGATCTTATAATTATTGTAACTACTAATTAATTATATACAAATTAATAAAATAATGTTATATAATTATCATATATTTTATATAATTTTTATCTATTTTTTTGAATTTTTATTTATACCCATAAAAATACAATCACATCAATTTGTATAAAAAATTTGTATCCTTATCAAATAATACTTCCCACTTATTAACAACTACCTTTAAAATCACATTATCAAAACAATTTTTTAGATTTCAAGCATACCCCCAAAGCTAATTGACTATCGAAATTGCAAATCTTTGAACAAAAGGAAAAATTCTGTTTGAAAATGACTTTATGGATACCCGAAAAAGAATTATTCTTAAAAAATAAAACAAGTAAAAGGGTATATTTGTATTCTACAAAAAAGAAGCATATAAATATGGGTTTGGTTGCAATGCTGAATAGTGTAAAGTTTATTTTGGGCCTACAATAAAAGGTAGATTCAAGGAATATGCCAAATGTTGAGGCATATTCTGTTGTTATATATGTAGATATGCTCGGCATATTCTGTTGCTATATATGTAGATATACTCAACTTGCGCCCCTCAAATTTTGCTTTCTATCCTCTAAGAGTCCCGTCCAACGGATCAGATCATATTTAATCGATTGGTGTTATTTTAGGTCAAATATTTAAATAAAACGAATTAAATTAATCTATTTAATAAATTAATTGATATCCTTCCTTCTAACCCAATTCATCGAATTAACGGATTAAACGAATCAATTCGTTTATATTAAATAAATAAATTATTATTATAATTTTAAAAAAATTAATAAAAAATAAAAATATTATAAATATATAACAATAAATATTTTTAATTTAATTTTTTAAAATTAAAATTTTATTATTATAAATATATAATAAAAACTTAATTTAAAAAATATTTTTAAATATTTAATTAATATAATCGGATCAACCTGTTTGATCCGTGGATTAAACAAATTTGAACCCTTTTATCCGCAAATTAATCAGACTGACCCGTTTAATCCGTGAACCAAAAATCATTGACTATAACTCATTTATTTTACGGGTTAAACGAACTGATCCATCGAACCAAACCCGTTTTAACAGCTCTAACTATGTACCACTTCATCAAGTTTTAGTTTGTTTTTCTTTTTAAAATTTTTTTCATAAATAAAATTAATTTTAATCAAGTTTTTTTAATTTAAAATTATATTTTAACCAACTATAAATTTTTAATAATACGTTTTAACAATAAAAATACATATCAAATCTATTAATTTAAATATATAAATGACAAATATCATACTTGCAAATATAACGGTACAAACCAATATAGTATTAAATTTAATCAATCTATCATTAAATTCAATAAAAATTATTATTAAGGTTTATATTTAATCAATTTATTATTATGATTTTATATTTAATTTTTAAATATAATAATATGTTGCTATATTTGACCTTTTCTTATTTCCAGTCATAATTTTGTTATTCTTTTTACCGATTTTCATATGACATTCTAAACTCTAATTTTTTAATAATCATAGAAATATGAGAATAATTAGCATTAGACAATGCAACCTTTTATCTTGGTTTCCTGTAGATCACGTTACTTCCCAGTTAGAATTTTATTTATTTATTTACTGATATGTGATTAATAATTAATTAGTACAATTTTTTAAAAAATCGAACCATCTCCCTCTTCTTGACCGTTACTTCGAAAAATATTGAGCCATTGGCTCAAGTAAAGGATACCATCAATTAAAATTAGGGCCGTCAAACGGATCGGATCGAGCTTAATCGATTCGGACCGTTTCGGACCAAACATTTAAACGGATCAGATTAGATTGACCCATTTAATAAATAGATTAATATTCTTAACCCTAACCCAACCCATCGGGCTACTAGGTTAAACGGGCCAACCTATTTATATTAAATAAATTAATTAATTAATTAATTAATTAAATAATTATAATTTTTAAAAAAATTTAAAAAATTAACAAAAAAATAAAAATACTATAAATAATAACAACAAATATTTTTAATTTAATTTTTTAAAATTAAAATATTATTATTATAAATATATAATAAATATTTAGTTAAAAAAATATTTTTAAATATTTAATTATTATAATCGAACTGATCCGTTTAACCCAAGTTTGAACCCTTCTACCCGCAAATTAAACGAACCGACCCGTTTAACCCACGGACCAAAAACCATTAATCCTAACCCGTTTATTTTACGGATTAAACGGACAAACCCGTCGGACCGAACCCGTTTTGACAGCTCTAATTAAAACCCCATTGCAAGAGCAAAGCTCTACCAACTTTAGCTACATCCTGGACGCCAACTGTTATTTTTATT
>JAVXUL010000007.1:1375664-1388155 GCA_035590515.1 Trichilia minutiflora | reverse complement strand
CCACTCCGTGAACTTTTCCAGAACCTGATCCTTGGATTTAAGAACATAAACCCACACCTTTTTTGAGTGTTCATCGATCAATGACAGGAAAAATTTGGCTCCACCTAAGGATACAGTTTGGGCAGGACCCTAGACATTTGCATTCACATATTCTAAAACTGAACTTGTCATATGCTTTCCTTGGTCAAATTTTGCTCTATGGTGCTTTCCTAACACACAACATTCACAAAATTTCATCGCACTTCCTACCCTCGAACCAAAGAACCATTCTTTCTTAGTTCTAACAGCCCCTTCTCACCCAAATGTCCTAGGCTTTTATGCCATAGCATCAAACTATCAATTGCATTTCTAGAAGCTGCATTTACATATCCTGTTATCACCTTTCCATGCATTACATACAGACCAACTCTCCTTTCTGCCTTCATGACAACTAGAGCTCTTTTACTTACTTTCAAGACACCGTCTTGTGCCTTAAACTTGCATCCCTTGATTCTAATACCCCCAATGAGATTAAGTTTCTCTTCAAGCTACGAATGAATCTTACTTCCTGTAAATCTATAAGTGTTCCATCCCTAAGCTTCATCCTCACTGTCCCAGTTGATCTCACAAGTTACGTTATTACCTAACATAACTTTTCCAAAATCCCAAGATTTAACATTGAGAAGGAGGACTTATTTGGGCACTTGTAGAAGCTGCAACCTGTGTTTAGGATACACTCCTCCTTGTCATATTTCCCTTCTGGTGCAGCCATCAGCAAGAATGCTTCCAGGAAGTTGGCTTTTGTCATTATTGTTGTTTCCTGCCTTTTCACTTGATTCTTTCCAGCCTTTTGCTGCTTTCTTTCTGGATAGTCCTTCTTGAAATGTCCTTCTTTTCTACAGTAGAAACAACTAAGGTTCTTGCCCTTAGACTTGGATCTGAAATCCTTCTTTTCTCTTCTTTGTCTCTTTTCAGATCTTCCCCTAACATTCAGTCCTTCCCCTGCACTTCCATCTTTCCCTTGGCTCCTTTTATTCAGCTCCTTGGCACTGAGAGCATTCTTCACATCACTCATGGTGAGTGTTGATCTTCCATAAAGCAAAGTGTCAATGAAATGCTCATAGGACTCCGGAAGTGAGGTCAAGACTATCAAATCTTGATCCTCATCATCCACTGTCTCCAGGTCCATGAATAGCTTGTTAAACCTGTCCATATGCTCTTCCACCGAGCCCTCTTCTTCCAAATGCAATGCATACATTTGTTTCTTGAAGTACAGCCTCTTTGCAGTAGATTTTTGTTGGTACCTATCATCAAGTTTCTGTCATATTCCTTTGGCTATGGTCTCCTTGATGATCTCTCTTAATACTTTATCAAAAAAGGACAGGATTAGAGCACTCCTGGCCTTTCTTTGTAGTTCTTTAAGCTCATGTTCTGTGTCCTCCTTTCCTTCAACCTCCATGTCTTCCTGTTCAAGTGCAGCATCCAGGCCTTCATGCTCTAGAAATGCCTTCATTTTCAGTTTTCAGATGGAGCAATCATTCTCCTCTGTGAACTTGTCAATCGAAAACTTTGTGGTCACCATTTCTTGATTCCTCAATGCTCCTTCCTTGCTAAAGAGCTCTAATATCACTTGTTAATCCTTCACCACAACCTACGCAAGAAAGAAAACACTCTTCTGGATATGTAACTCAAGCTCTAAGCTTTTTTTTTATTCACCAGCAACTCCAAAAATGAAGTAAAAGAAAGAGAACAGAAAAGAATTCAACAAGTAGAGAAGAAGAAAGAAAATAAACGAGAGAATGAGAAATGTTTCAAGAGGAAAATTGCTTCTGTATTCCCACACCTTTCTGTTTACAAGAGAATGAATATATCAAGAATACATGAAAGCCAGCTAAGACAAATCAGCTCCAGCACAAAGACATCAAGAAGCAAGAACTAAAATCTTGAATCTTGCTAACTGAAATTTAAAACATTCTTTACAAATGTCCAGCGTACTCCTCAGGATAATTCAGCTGGTTTGCTAACTTCTCTGCACTCATTTGTTGTTATTGGATTACCCTTCATCAGATTTCTAAATCTGTTTATCTCATTTAAAAACACTGACACTATCAAAGAAAAACTGAAAAGGTTTAAAAGATTTCATTTTTGTCATCAGATGGTAGAGAACTCAATGATTAGGGGTATGTCATTTTACACTTCTACATTGCGTTCTAAATGCTCTTTAGTTATCAAAGTATCTTTAGATTATGTTTAAGCATCCCACAGTATTTACTTCATTTTATCTTTGAAATTTAGTGAATTTCATATTTTTAAGCTTCATTCAAAAGGGTTTAAATTTAGTGAATTTTATCTTCTATTTTATTTAAACTATTAAGGGTTAAAATATATATTGTTAAGAAAGTGCATGTACGATGACTCATTAGTTTATCAGAACATATATCCTCTTGTAAATACAATAAATAAAAAATATTATCATATTAATTTAATTTATAAAAAAAATTTATATTACTATTATTATTCACATATAATTTATTTATTTTCGATAATTTTTCATTTTTTATTTTCTTTCAATCACGAATATTATTTTATTCACCCTCGGAAAGGGAGATGCCCTGATAAATTAATTGGCTTGATGCTCAATTTTGTTCTTGTTTTTCTCATATTACAGTCAACATTTTTGCTTTCTATGGATGGGTTAGGATGCTCTGTGCTTGCAAGCTCCTCTTCATTATCTTAGAATAAAATGATATGATTACCCCCCCTTTAGAACGAAGGTTTAAATAAGGAATTTACTATTATATAACTAGATTTCAAAATCTACATTAAGTATTTCAAATTTTTATATTCAAATTAAGATTTTAATATAATTTTCGTTAAAGTTACACGTAAAAAATATATTTTCATGTAAAGTTACAAGTAAAAAATATGAAAACATTTTGCGTTTCACGTTTTAAATTTTATATAAGAAACAAGAGATTTGAAGTTTTGTGTAGTTAACTGTATGATATACACGAACATGTGGAAAGCTTAAATGGTCTTATCTATCATTTTTATTTCAATGATGTATGAATGAATACCTGCACACCAATCCCAAGCACAATAGCAAAAAATAAATTTAAAATAATATTAATTTTATTAGAAGTTAGTATTTCTAAATACCTTTTTTCTAATTTTACTTTTAAGGCAGAATACATTCACCACAATCCCAAAAAAAACCTTAGTTTTTGATTAGTGCTCGGGAAGACAACCATTACAAATAGATTAAAAACAAACAAAAACAAAAGAAATAATCATAATTAGATATATGATTTTAAATTTTAACACATCACAAGCAAGATAAAGCAAAATGAAAACATACCTCAATAAGACTCAACAACAATATAGAATTACAAACACACTTAAAATGAAGCTACTCCAATACACAACGTGTTCTTATGTAAAAGAAATCACATTGCTTATCAAACATGGATTGGAATAATATGCAAACAATAGATAGGAGAGTTTTTAACTCAGCAAGGTCTTGGTGGCTTTTAATCTTGACTCCTCCTCCAGATTGCCGGTTTGTCAGTAGGATAGGGGAAATTTTTCAGATTAAAACATCGGCTAACCTCTGCATAACGCAACAAAGGCATATCGGCCACCAAAATATTCCAGTCTAGAACTAAGTTTGGCATGAACTTTAAACACAGACCCTCAAGAATCCACGAGGAACCATCACCATCCTCGTATTCAGAACTCAGTTCGACGTGGCTGATGTCCCCGTCTTCAAGGCAAAGATATTGTAGACTCTTAAGTTGCTTGGGATTAACCCATTTTGGCAGACTTTCATAACGGTAACGCCTGATATAGAGCTCCTGAAGTCTTGGAGGAGGCACAATTTGATCAAGCATCTCCGAGACGTGATTTTCTTTACAATCTTCAGCATCAATAGCTAAAACCTTCAGCTTTTCAATTTGTGCTAACACATTCCATTCATTTTCTGAGATTTCAGTCTCAGTATTTATGGTCATTCGTAAAACTCTTAGCTGCTTTAAATTCTGCAACTCTAGAAGTCGACAGCTTTGCGTGTTAGCCTGGCTCACAATCCTAAAGCCGGACAATTCCTGTAGATGGATCAGCTTTCCGATTCCATGAGGCAAGTATCGTAGAGGACAGGCCCCTAGGTCCAAGACAATTAACTTCTTCACAATAGTAATTGATGGATGTACTTTGGTCAAACTATTACATCTCCTCAAAATGAGAATTTGGAGGTTCCGAAGCCTTTGAATTGAATGTGAGACTTCCTTCAAGTTTGCAGCTCCGCTTAAGTTGAGATATGCCAGACGTTTAAGTGAACAGATAAAATTCAACAAATCATCGACTCTTAATGTATCCAGCTTACCATGGGAGAAGTCCAGCACCCTTAGTGAACTGAGAAACTCCAAATTCTTGTCAAGGGAAACAGGATTGCTTGACATCAGTAACAATACTCTGAGCTTTGAACTGTTTTTCAACGATTTTGGATCCATGTCACTTCTCAAACCCAACCATCGAGAATCTTCTGTTAATTTCTGTCTATTTTGTCCGTCAAAGTTGCAAAATGCCTCATCTTTTGCTATCTTAACAGTCATATCTCGAACAAGATCGTGCATTTTACAACTGTAAACTTTTCCATCATAGCCTCGTCGATTCATAACTTCAACCAAGCATCTGCTGACTAGCTCGGAAAGATAATCAAAGCCCAATTCCATTGCAGTTCGGTTATCCCTGTCGTGGATTAGGCCTTCTCCAATCCACCAATGTATTATCTGTTCGCCACTTATCTCAAAGTCATCAGGATAAATGGAGAAACACAATAAACATTGTTTTAGATGAGGAGGGAGTTCATCATAGCTCAACTGCAGAGAAGCCAACACTGAACTATTTTCTCCTTCTGTCGTCAATTCGTGAAAATCATCATTGATTTTTCCCCACTCACTAAGGGAACGGACTTTTGGCGCAAGTAAGGCTCCTATTGTCTTGATTGCTAGTGGAAGTCCCCCACATTTGTCTAGGATCTCTTTGCCTATTCTTTCAAACTCTCTATTGGGGCATTTTCCTCTACTTCCAGAAAATGCATGCTTACAAAATAGTGCCCAACTTTCCTCTTTATTTAGAACTTTAGGGCGATGAATTCTTGACTTGTCAACTCCCATTTTCTTAACTTCTTCTTCATTTCGAGATGTGATGATGGCAAAGCAGTTTTTACCAGTAGAACACAACTTATCCCACCAATCTGAATTCATTGTCCACACATCATCCATAACAATAAGACATGTTTTATCGCTAAGTATTTGATGAATTTTCCGCAGCAAAAGACTTTCATCAATTCTGGAGTCGTCTTCTCCCAGTTGTTTCAACAAAACCCTCATGATTCTTTCCTCGTTGAAATTTTGAGAAACGGACACCCATATCATCTTCTCAAAGTAAGCAACTATTTCCCTGTCATCGAATATCTTCTGGGCAATGGTGGTTTTACCTAACCCCCCCATCCCCACAATGCCAATTCGTTGAAATTCCTTAGTACTGCCAAAAATCCACTCTTTTATCTTTTCCATGTCATTCTCCAAACCAATTATTTCTGATGGATCATAATCCTGCGAGGAATATTTGATCATTTGGTATGGATTGTTAGGTCTGGGGAGGATGGACTGTTGTGGTCTCATATACACGCCCAAGCTAGACTCAATCTTCTCAATTCTTGAATTAATGTGGCTCAATTTCTTGCCTGTTTGGTATAAGAAAAACAGATCTGGCAGTGAGAAATTGTAGCAAAAGCTATCTTTCTTGTATTCATCTCTAATTTGACAATCCGTAAGTACGTCATCAGCTTCATAAATTAATTTTCTCAAGGTTGGCAAGAATTTTTCAATAACATCCCCTCGAGTCTTGTTGTTCTCGGAGTAAGAGATGAAGGCTGTCATTAGCTCAAGCTTTGTCTTCATTGTCTCAAGCTGATCTTTAAAATCAAGTGCAAACTTAGCTTGATTCAGTAAAGCAGTGAACACTTTGTCTGCCAGGATCTGAATCATAGCGCTTGTTGCCATCGCCTTTCTTGAACCTTATCTGCAACTCAAAATCACTTCTGTTTTACAAAATAAATTTATGCATAACAACCATACAAGTATGACGCTCATAAAACACATGGCAAACGGTAAAATTAGGTAGGCAACAAGTATGATACAATCATCTCGAGCCCATGGAATGTCAATAGTAACTCTACTGCTCTACACAATGAAGTTACCCCAAATTATTTATTATACAATCAAATTTGTATAAATAGATTTGAAGTATCAAAGAGACAAACTTGGTGAAAATTTCATGGAATTATTCATTCAAATATATGATATAGAATTCATAAGAGGAGAACATAAAGGGGGTCATTAACACTTATTTCATATGCTGTCCAAACACAATTGCTTTCAGGATTTCGGAGTTTATTGAATGAGAGAAGATATCAACAAATTGCCTTAACAAATTTAAATATTTTTTATCTTTCAATTCACAAGAGGCAGGATCCCAATGGCAATTGCATGCTTAAATTATAAAAGGGTATTAAATTTTAATCAGAAGCACTTACACGGAATGCTGAAACTATATAACTGAACTCTTGGAGGGAACTGAGATTATGCCAGAACCTAAAACTTGAAAACAAATGGATTTAAAAATTATATTATATGTGATCAGCTGAAGAAAACAGAATGCTTAAATGCTCAGCAAAAATAAAGCAAATAAAAATTCACCAACCAAGGAAAGTTTGCTTTATGCTTTGCAATTGATTCCTATCCAACTATTAAATGGAACACAGAAGGAAAGAAAAAGACAGAGGCAATCAATCCACGGAACATGTTCGAATTTAATTCTGTCCGTGGAAAGCATAAGAATCTGAAACCACATAAGCTTAATGCTTTCTTTTCCAGGTGAAGAGAATAAAAAATGTAACCTGTCTTCATAGTTATTGGGCTCTTGTCTCTAAATAATAGCAGTAGTTGCCATGAGCCCGGTGTCTGAGAAAATTCTCGGTGTCCCAATTACCCAAATTACCATGATACCTTTACAAAAGTCAACAATGTCAAACGAAACAGGAACTTTATAGGGCAATCAAGTATTTGTGTAACCCCGTTAACATATATATCAGATTACATCACAGTGATGAATCCTCCAATCATAAACCTCCACGTAAGTAAGCTTTAATCCTCACCTACTGTCTCAGCTCACAATTATTACAGCTTCTCTCTGTTTTTGTTTTTTTTTCAGTTCATTTCTCTGTCTTAGATCTTAAAACTACGAAATAAGAAAGATTTCATGAAGTTACAGGCATATCCCATCTGTTTATACCATCTTTCATTGGTTTTCCATGGAGATGAGTTATATTTCTGTTACAATTTGTGATTTTTTTTTGCTCTCAATGCATGTTTGTTGCCGTACCTGTAGCGTTTTTCTTTGTTTTATCGAAGATCAGTTTCACTGTTTTGATTTTGACCCCTGATGTAAAATTTATCAGAAGTTCAGAACAATATTCTTTGTTTGGACTTTTTGAAGACTCATGTGTGATAGAACCCTGAAGTTCTAATAATAAAATAATCAAAAGTAAGAAGAGTTGAAAGAGAAAGGAATCACTTCGAGGGGATCAACCTCCAGATAAACTTAATAGCTTGTTATTGCATTGCTTGAATAAAAGATACAATAAGGGTCTTACATTTATAGTTTCAATCTAGGTGCTTCTAGAATTAAAGAATTACCACATAATACCTTTACTATAATTAAGGATTAAGAAAAGTAAATAGCAATAATTCAACAACTATTAATAAAATTAGAGAAATTATCGGGACCCTAACATTCCCCATCCCATAAAATCAGACTTGTCCTCAAGGCTACGCAGCCACAAACTCTGGAAACTTGTCTTCAATTTTGTAATAGAGTTCCCCGGTAGCATGCTCTGCAGGAAGTCCAACCCACTAAATAAGGACTTCAGTCACAGCTTGATTATTTATTTTGATTGAACGGTGATCTAAAATTGCTTGCGGCCGAAGTTAAACTTTTCCAATAGAACAAATGTCATGTAAGTGGCATCGGAGTAGTACATTTTCTTCCACCTTCTTGAGACATGACACATGGAACATTGAGTGGATTTTAGACCAATACGCTCCAAAATTTTCTAAGGACAATAGAAACATAGAGAGAGCTTCATAGAGATCCGCAAATTGATAGAAACTTAATGGTAAGGTGGTAACCACAAGAAAACCCAATCCGCCTTTAAATGCGAAGAAAGTTGGAGATGCATGGAACTCTAGTAGAATTTTTGGCTTACGATTGGAAGTAGAAGCCAAAACAATCGTACCCTTATGGCGCAAGAACTAAGAATCCCAAGAGTAATGATTGACTGCGGAAGAATCTTGTCGAAGCTTCTCAATAATCTCCTGAGCCAAAGGATCAGCTAAGAGCTCTTGTTGAATTTGCCTCAAGGTAGTACAAGAAGGGACAGAAATGGCAAAGATCTGTGCATTCTTAGGAATTCGAGATAAGGCATGAGCAACCACATTGTCAACCCGCTTCTTATAGACTATCTCATAATCATATCCTAGTAATTTTGTGACCATTTTTGTTGTTCCATAGAATAAATCATTGTTCCAGCAAATCCTTGAAACTTTTATGATCGGTGCGGATTTGAAATCGTCTTCCAAGCAAATAAGGCCGCCATTTAGTAACTGCATGAATAATAGCCAACATCTGTTGGTCATAAACAAACAAATTAAGATGCTTTGGTGATAAGGCCTTGCTAGTGAATGCCAATCGTTGCCCTTCTTGCATGAGCACCGCACCGATGCTAACTCCTGAAACATCACTTTCCACAACAAATGACTAGGTAAAGTTAGGTAGAGAAAGGACAGGTGTAATTGACATAGCTAACTTCAGTTTACAAAAAGCGCCATCAGCTTCCGAAGTCCACTTGAAAGCTTCTTCCTTAAGCAAGGCAATTAAAGCAGCACTAATTTTACCGTTATCTCTAACAAACTTAAGGTAATAACCAGTTAAGCCCAAGAATCCTCTCAGAGCCTTCACAGATGTGGGTGTAGATCACGTTATTATAGCTTGGATTTCTGTGGGATCTACTATGACACCCTCCTTTGATAACATATGCCCAAGATACTCAACCTAATGTTTTGTGAAGCTACATTTAGACTTCTTAACAAATAGAGAACGCTTTTGCAAGATGATGAGTACCGTATGTAAGTAGGATATATGATCTTTAATTAATGAGCTATAAATAAAAATATCATCAAAGAAAAATTATGACAAACTTGAAAGGTTGTTAATCATGTTTCATGTGCTAATTAGGGTTTAATCATATTAATACATGCTTAGGGTTTTAATCTTATAAAATAATCAAAATCAATGCAAGAATCATTGACCTTTGGTAATGGATGATGAAGATCAACCTTAAAAGTGCAAGATCTCCAAGAGAAGATTCCTTAATCTTGCTTGGCCGTGAGAGATGTGGAGAGACACCTTTGTTTTTTATTTTTTAACTTTTGAAAAATAAAATTCCATAATTAAAGCACAATTTTTACCTCTTTATATACTTGTGCACTCATGAATTAAATGTCTTCGTCAAATGAG
Organism: Trichilia minutiflora; assembly: GCA_035590515.1. Taxonomy (NCBI): domain Eukaryota; kingdom Viridiplantae; phylum Streptophyta; class Magnoliopsida; order Sapindales; family Meliaceae; genus Trichilia; species Trichilia minutiflora. Next base: position 1,378,537 of record JAVXUL010000007.1, on the reverse strand, counting down.
TTAATGAAAAATGAGTGCTAAAATTTTTCCAATAAACTTTGTAATAGTAAAGTATAAAATGACAAGTTTGTTTATAGCAAACTCTTTAATACCAGACTTGTCTTGAAACTATTCAAACAACCATTGACAAACTTTTAATTAATTTTATTTATATTCTCTAATATCAATAAAATATTATAACTTACATTAAATTATAATTAGGTCAATACATTAAGTTCTCAAACCCGTTAAACAATTAATGTGTAAGTTGTTTACACTTTTTAACGGATTATCATTACTGAGAGTGTTAATTCTTTTAATAAATAACAATTAATTGTTCTATCCTTTTTGGCAAAACTAAACATATTGTAAATAATTATGATTTCTTGGATTTACTATGATATTAACCGTGAGCAAAAATCAATCTCATTAACTCTGTTTTGAACTTTTTGAATGCTTAACGACCATAGTTACTATTTAATACTGTGTTATAGTCTCCTAAATTACAATGAAAAAAATCTTCATCGAATTATTTTGCTTCCGATTGTATATACTATATGGGTTATATCCCTCAATCATCTACTTCTGATCAAGTAAAAGCTCATAAAATATCAAAATTCTAAACTTAGTATCTCTTCGGATAGTTAGTCATTGCACACTAAACTTGTCACCACAAAACTCTTTTATGTGAATTATTTTAAACTCTAATTGGAAATTTAGGGTTAGGCATTTACTAAGGTCAACTAGGAACTCGAATCTAGATTGAGTCAATGAAAACTGAACATTCTATGTGTCGAGTCAACAGATCCCATCTTAATAGTAGTTCATATCATAATATAAATAACACATGTGCAAACTAATTTCTTATACAAGACCTGATTAGTCCTGTATTTATACACCATATAAATCATGTGTATTTATATCGAATAACGACTATGACATCTAAAGTTGAAGAATTATTTTGCATATTAGTACAATCAAATGATGAATGATTGACTTCATACATTCTGTGTTATTCATAATTTATTTTGTCATGTTTAAAAAATAATTCTCTAATTATTAATCCACACTAATGTCCTAGTGACATGATATTTATTGCCACCTGTACTAATATCATTCCATGATATTCATCTGAGATATTCAATATGTCTATTATACGATATCGATGTCCAATCGATATTGCATATGTAGGAAACAGTTTATATAATCAAATTATCTATACTATTCATATGCATACTCTATTCATCAGTATGATTAGAAAGAGAAAGAACCATACACATATGAATAAAAAATAATTTCTTTATAACGAATATTATAGTATATATTATATAATAATTCAATATAAAATACCCCAAAACTAATAATACAAATGGTCTCTAGAATACTATAGTAACAAAACTTACGTAAAGAAGACCAAAAGATGTTATTCATTAGACTTTGGAGCATTAGTAAGTCCAAATAGCATGACCAAAAATTCTTAGTGGTCATCACAAGTCTGAAAAGCAGTCTTATGACTATCAATTTCATGAATTAAAATTTGATGACAACCAAAACGTAAGTAAAGGTTGGAAAATTGTTGTGCACCACTCAGTTCATCAACAATTCGTCAACAACAAGAATAGGATATTTGTCCTTAGCAATGATTTGATTGAGGGTTCAATAATTAATACACATGCTCTACCATCCTTTTACGAACAAGCAAAACTGTGGAACAAAAGGGACTCATGCTAGGTTGGATATTTGTGGTTAAGATTTGTAACAGATACTCATGGTGCTCCTTGCGTAATATCTTTTTCATATGGTGATGGCTGACCTATGCTAGACTACCACCTCTTTTTCTTTGTAAAAGTATTTTTTCTCCATTCAAGAAAAACTTCATGGTAAGGTTTTCAAAGTTCCAAAGAATATCCCTTAATGTTTGCCACTCGAATCCCAAAACTACTTTATAGTCTTCTAATCATAATGTGTATAAGTTCAAAATAACTTCATAGTCTTGGATGACAAGTTTAATGTTAGAGTGCTTAACTTAGCAAGGTAAAAATTGGTTACTAGTAAGCTTCACCTAAAATTTCTCACATTTATCCCCCCTAAGCCAAGCTTTTTTGCTATTCTTGAATCCACAAAATTATTGGTACTTCCAGTATCTATGAGAATAATGATTGGTTGGCCCTTGAGGGTCCATTCCACGTATATGGCATGAGGGTTAGAGTCTCCTACCAAAATATTGACAACCAATGTGATGTTATATGTCACGCCCCGACCCTAGTCGGTCACGTGACAATCGTCGCAAATCTCAGAAATATATTTTATTAGCTAGAATGCAATGTTAGGACACCCAAGGCATTAGTATCTGTTTTAAAAATCTATTTTTAATACCACAAAGCATGGAAGGTTTTCAAGCACATTTAAGTCATATATATAATCCAACATTTGCATTTTCATGTAATATATAAAATTACAAACACTTTTTAAAATAAGTTATTACAATAAATTCTTGATGGAGCCAAAATATATAAAATCATAGTTTGCAAATGTATCTTGTTTAGTAGACCATAAAGCACAAATCTAAGTCGAGTACTTAAAAAACTTTGCTGAATATTACTTCAGCTATACTATGCCACACTCGACTACTCTAACCTGAAATGGGGGAGTGAGGGGTGAGTATTTGAAAAAATGCTTAGTGAGTAGACAATAAAATATAATGACATATGAAATCCATATACTGATTATGAAAATCTCTCGTAATCATAAAATCAATCATAATGAAACATGGTATATACTCATGACTATGAAAGTCTGTAAAAATCAAATATACATTGATCTCAATTAGATTATGTACCCAAGTATAGATAGTCTTGTTATAGTATAGTCCGGTGAGTCCAAGTGTCGTATCC
>JAVXUL010000007.1:1363650-1375564 GCA_035590515.1 Trichilia minutiflora | reverse complement strand
AATCATATTTTAACATATTTGATAATCATTATTATCAAATTTAGCAAGTTATTTACATTAAATAACCTTATGATATCAATATATCATTTCTTTAACACTTTAAAGAATATACAATACATATAACCATTATGTGTATTGGGTTCGACCTATTTCTATATTATTATGAGGGTGCTAGCCCTCTCTCGATAATATTTTATCTCTCTCTCATATGAAGAAAGGTTAGAGGATCTTGGTGGACCATGAAGGTTCACTGTGACTCAGTCGTGAACATGTGTCGAACATTTCAGCTTCGAACATTTCGGTTATTGAACGACTATGGTTAATATCTAGCAATGCACTATAGTCTTTAAGTCACGATGAAGAAGTATCTTTATCAAACCTTTCCTTGATTGCACGTAACGTGTGAGTAATATCCTTTCGTCGTCGTGTCCTGATTGAGATAGGGGTTCATGGATTGTGAAAACCCTAATCTTGATTCTCATTTGAACCATCTATCATATGTCAATATTATACTATGGTTATAGATTTATAATCCAGACATTATATTGATATTCAATTAGGAATTCGACTCGGACAAAGGCAACAGTAATTCTCAGTCTGATGTGTCGAGCCAATGGATCCCATCTTGACTGTCAATCGAACACTTAAATGAACAAAGTATACCCAAACCGGCTCCTCGTACAAGGCATGATTAGCCCTACACTTATACACTATATGAAATACACCTATCCATACAGAGTTCGATTCCAGACGTCTCAGGTCAAAGGATTACGTTGCATACTATTACAATCTATCGATAAATCATTGACTACATGCTACCTTGTGATTCATCGATATTCTATCCTATTTGATAAATAGTTCACTAACTATAAATTTTTCATTTATTGTACGTACCATGTGGATAATATCTTTCCATTATCAAATCCTAATAGAACAAGAGTTCATGGAATGTCAAAATCTTAATATCGATTTATTTATGAATTGTCAATCATTATGTCATAAATACGTCCCTATAAACTCTTCGTGTGACATATCAATTGCTATGGCCATAGACTTATATTCTATACGTTCATCGACATTCGATTAGGAACTTGACTTGAATAAAGTCAACGAAAACTCTCGATTCAAGTTGTCGAGTCAGCACATTCTATTTTGACTGTTATCCGTACTCCTATATGAATAATACATAACTAAATTGGCTTTAATGTACAAAGTGTGACTAACCCTGTACTTATACACCATATAAACTATATATATCTATATAAAATTCAATTTAGACGTCTCTTGTCAAAAGACTATATCGCACGTTAGTATAATATATCGATAAATTATTGACTATATGCATACCATATGATTTATCAATATTCGATCACGTTTAATAAATAGTTCTCTAACTATCAATCCATACTAATGTGCTTAAGATAATACTAATATTGTATGTCTTACATATATCATCTTATGATATCCATAAGCGGCATTCATTATTCCTACTACGTGATATAGTTGTCCATTTAATACCACATACGTAGAGAATATTTTGATAATTTATTTAACAATTAAAAGTATTTATCATGATAATTCACATACATTCTTTATATTATTACATGAAATTATAAAGGAAGCAACAATTATATGTAAATAAAGAATAAATTCTTTCATTAATAAATAAAGTTTAATACAAGATCAAAAACCCTGAAACCGACAACACGAATGATTTTAGGGCATACACTAACAAAATCAAGTGATGTCTCTTATACTTTATTTTTCTATATTCAGACATTAAAGACAATATCTCAAATTAGTTAGGGGAATGGATAGTTCATATTACATATTGCGTATATATATATTTTTTAAGTATTTTTGTGTATATTTAAAAAAAAGATTCACTAACAACATTTGATTTCTGTAAAGATGTCTGAGTAAAAGATTTTTTTTTCTTTCTTTAATGCTTGAGACACATCTTAATGCTGTCATTTTCAAGTAAATTTTTTTTTGTGTTTTTGTTATCATTTGGTTTTGATTTTTGAAAATTATAGCAAATTTTTGTTATTTGCTTTTATTTGAATTATTCAAATCTGTAAATTTTCATTTAATCATCGGTTAAATAGTTGTATCCATACATTTATTAAGCATGAATTTTATAAATTATTCTTATCACACACACATACTTTGATGCATGATTATGAGTTATAAGTTGAGAATTTGACACTATTTATTTTAACAATTTCATTAGAGTTATATCTAAGGGCTAAAAAAAAGAAAAAAAAGAAAAAATTATGTATATTGAATTCAGAAATTGTTAGTAAAAGCTAGGAATGAGCTAAACCTCAGTGACATGCTTAGCTATATAGGACAAGTCTTGTATTCAACCAAAAAAAGAAAAAATTTTAAATAAATAAATATTCATTTCCTAAAGAGACTCATAGGGGTGTCTTAACATCTAGTTTAGGATTTTTTGACTGATAAATTGGGTTGTGAATATAATTTAAGATTAAAATCATTTCTTAAAGAGACTTGTAGGGACATCTAAACACCTAATACCCTAAGGCCAACTAATTTGAAAATCATTGTCTAATAAATTAAGTTATGGTTATTATACATATTTTGTTTAAAAATAAATAGTACCCAAAGGATGTTAACTCTTATGAAATAATAAGAAAGGTTATCATTATCCCTTTTGTAAAAGATTTTTACAAAAAAGATACTATAGTTTAAATAATTCTCTAATTCCTTTTTCTATTTGGGTATTTGTGGCAGTGCTCTTAATTTTAGATAATTACAGCTAGGATCAATATTTTAGATTTTTAAAGAGTATGGAATTTTTGTAAGGTTCAAGGATGTAAATATTTATACTGAACTTCATTTAATTTTTTGCATTCTTCCTAATTTTGCTTTGTCTTATTTTATTGTTTGGTTGTTACTAGTATATTTAAGTAGCTATCGTTATTACTAATTATTTGTTTGATATTTACTCTTTCACTGCACAACAACTGCTTCCAGCTTCCATTTTGAGTCATAAAACTCATGTATTTGAAAGCAAAACACCCAACAATACAAAAATACGCCAACCGTAGCCAATATCACCGCATATTTTAATATGGGTGGATTGGACTTCCCCATCTTCTTTGGACAAAAACTAAAATTAACACAATAGAATAACAAGAAAAAGAACAAAAAGAAACTGAATATGAAAATAGATAAGGTGGTGGTTAAGGAGTTGAAGAATGGTTGTGTTTTTAGAGAGAAAAAAAAAAAAAAAATTTGTTGGAGGAGCTATTTTCTTAGGCCCTGTTTGAAATTGTTCTGAAATGGTTAAAAGTGCTTTTGAGTAGCCGAAAGCTATTTTAGGTGTTTAGTTAAGGCTTTTTTTAAACCACTATGGATAAAATCAACCAGTCTACGACAAATTTTGAGAAGTAAAGAAGAAGGTGGTATTCAAAATCTGATTTTCAGAATAATTTTATGATTAATATATTTTTTAATATATTTTCATATAAACAATAAAAATTTCAAATTAACCTTAAATAAATTGATAAATTCCACCGTTAATTATAAAACGACATTATTAAAATTCAAATAAAATTGAATAAAAAATAGATAGAATATAATACAATAAAATTAAATGACATATTTTTAATTTACTTGATACGAGACATAATTAGATTAAATTTCTTGATTAATTTTATATTCGAAATTAAATACATTCAATCATTAATTTAAATAAATATTTTTAAAATTTTATTTATAATTTATGCTGAAATATTTTTGTTAAAATAATTTTTATTTATATCATATTTGTTTTGGTAATTTTTTATAATTTTTTAATAGTATAATTTATCAATATTCTTCAAATCGAGCAGTATTGAGAGTATGTGAGAGCTTCTAATCATGAGAAACAAATAGACTTAAGTGTCAAACATAATGGACTTAACCAAAAAAAATTCATGTGCTTAAGAAAAGAACTGAGTAAGGAATTTAATAAACATACGAGAATAAACCTCTCTGGACAAGGCTAATTGCATTAAGTATTTAAGAGCTTATCGAATGAGAGAAGATATCAACAAATGGCATGGACAAATTTCAAGATTTTTGATGTTCCAATTTACAGCAGCCAGGAACCCGTTAGCGATTGAATGATCAAACTAACCAGGGGCAAGTTTCATTTGTGCTTTGAGACTAATTCTCTGAATATTAACTGAAACACAGAAGAAACGAAAGAGACAGACCTGAAACAGAGCAAGGAACCAAACCAACAAGACGGTAAGTAATCAATAGACAAAACCTGACTGAATGTCTTGATCTGTACACAGAAGGAATAAGAATCTGTAATCATATGCCTAATGATTTCAGGTTAGTAGTATAAAGAAAGAAACTTTGTGGTGTTAAATGTAGGTATGTAATGGTGTTTTTGTTGCCTTTGTAGTTATAGGGCTTACCCTGTTTGAAATACACTGTTTCTAACTGAACTTGAAAGGAATTCAATATATTTCAGATAATTCTGTTATTTTGATGGGATTTAGAGAATTCCTTGTTACAAAATAACAAATTATACTATGAGAATTTTTAGTTTAATTTTTACGAGGCCTGTATTGGAGCCATAACCCACTTGTCCGGCCCTTCATACAATCCCGGCCATTTACGTATTATGGAATCCCACAAATTTGTTTCATATTATACATTGAAATATAGTTTTAAAAATGACAAACAAATGATCATATATGATTATGGTTCTAATCTCTTGCAAAAATACATTTATCTGCCATCTTGTATTACAATCATCCATCAATCACTAGAACTTGATCTATAGATCAGGCCTTGTGGTGGGTCTATTGCAGAAAAACAGAGTTCTTTAAATTGCATACACTTTGATGTAAAAACTTAATATGTCAAGAACAATAAACAGAATGCAGGATACATCTAGAGACAATTCCTTTCTCCCTCTTATATTTTGTGAAGGATCTCTTGCAACTATACATTAACCATAGCTATTAAAATCATCTCATCAGTCACCAGAACTTCTGTATATCCTATACAGGATGTCCCGGATATAGTACACTGCTGAAAACTCAACTTGAAAAACAGCAACAACGTATAAGAGTTTGCAGTTAGTGAACTTCCTCATTTGTTCCGAAAACATAAGCTCCTGCAACAGACAAAATTTTAGTCACATGCAATCAACAAGGCAATCGCAAACGATAGATAGAACAAAATGATTTTATGTATTTACCAAGTGTAGGCATCAGAACAGACAGAGCAGCAATCCCAGCAATCTTCAGGGGAAACCCAACCTTAAGCATGTCTTTAATATCAATATGCCCTGTTGAGAACCCAACAATATTTGAAGGAGTTGCTGTTGGTAACAAGAAGGAAAATTGTGCTCCAATTGCTCCAGGAACCATAAGAAGCAATGGATGGACATTCATGGTTTGGGCTATTTGAATCAGGAGTGGAACAACCAGAGTTGTTGTAGCATTGTTTGACGTAAATTCAGTAATAATCGCGCTAATCAAACAGACGATTGGTGCAATGGCTAAATAAGGCGCTGATTCCAGGAAATCCAATGCTCTCGATAGAACATCAGCAAGGCCACTAGTTCTTACTCCATCAGCTATGGCAAAACCAGCTCCTAGCAACAAGATAATGCTCCATGGTATCTTTTTGCATTTGTTCCAATCCATTAGTTTTTCGCCCTTTTGCTTCATACTCGGAATTATGAACAACAATGTCGCCATCACAACCTGGAAAAATGTTTGATCACAGAATTTAATCATAAAAAATTTTGACTCAAGGTGTACAATTTTTCTGAAGAGTACTCACACTAGCAGTTCCGTCACCAGCAAGTCCATTGAACAGAGCTCCCCAACCAGGAACATCATCTGTTAAACGTCTGGTCATCCACAATACTATCAGCATCTGCAACAAAGCTCTTATTAACTTAAGAAAACATTTCAAACATAATTATCAGAAGAAAACTTACAGTGCTTAAAGTACTCACCCCAAATACACTTAGTACCATCTTTTCAGCAAAAGCCATTGGACCTGCAAACATCACAAAATAACTACAGTTACTGTATCGTACAACTCCCAATTCCTATGAGAAGTAAAGGGGATCATATCTAAATGTATCCTAGCATTAGAGACGGCGGTTCAGGTAAACATGCCCGAAATTATGTTATGTCAATTTATAGTTTTTTTTTGTTGTTGTGTTCGTTCGAATACAGCCAGTTAACTAATAATGTCACGAACGTTCAATCTGAACATGATCCGTATATTAAACGAGATACATAATATAATCCTTTCAACCCATTTAATTGAGACACGATAGAGTTTGTTGTATCCATTTATCTAGTTAAAAGAATAAAATAGCATCATCCAAGAAATCGGACCTTACCTAACATTTCAAGCTCTCTTTTGAGATGGGCTTTGTCCAAATATGCAGAGAGAGCTTCTCCTGATCCTCTTGAGCAATACAGCAAACACAGAATGGCCCACAAAGCGAAGAAAATCACTAATGCAAGAGGGAATCCAAAGAAGAACCATGTACTGAAGCTAATTGGATTAGCTTCAGGAAAATAACTCTTCCACATCCCCACCAATATGAGGTTGACACCTGTCCCAGTAAGGGTACTCATCCCTCCTACAGCTACGGAGTATGTCACCCCAAGCACCACAGCTTTGCAATACTTCTTCACAATATTTGACTCAAAGGGACCCACAGGCATATTTTGTAAGATCCCAGTTGCTACAGGCATCATTATCACAGCTGCTGCCACGTTGTGCATCCACATACTCACAAACGCCGCCGTTCCACAGATTCCCAGCAGCAACAACGGAGGATTCAGGGGCTCTCCGCAAAACAACAAAGTCATCTGCGTTGTTTATAAATTATCGGAGACTTTCAGAATTTCAACAAAATTGTAACAGAGTACAAAAAATTAAAAACCTTACATTGAAGGCCAATCTTCTGTGAATGTTGTAATGCTCAACAGCTAGAGCAAGAATAAAGCTTCCGAGAACAAGGGCAATAACATCATCCATGTAAGAATGAGCAACGCTGTCAGCAGAAGAAATTCCAAACAGAGGAAACAGAAACAGGGGAGCCATGGAGGTGATCGGCATTGGAACAGCCTCCGTCATCCACCAGGCAAATATCCAGGCCAGAACGCCCAACATATTCCTGCTGGTCGCTGGACCTTCGAACTTCACACATATGCATATGACGGCGCAGAGCAGAGGTCCGAGGAGGATGTAGAAATTGTTGGGTGTGAAAATGGTAGACTTGAAGGAAAAACGGAAGCTTGGTGACCGTTGGATTTGATCATGGGTAGGGAGAAGTGGAGCCTTGGGGTCACCGGAATTCTGATGATCCATCCGATCACCGTTCATTACTGATAGAGAATAAGAGAAGTGATTCAAATGTGGAGGTAGCAACTGGGGTTGGCTCTATTTATCCAAATAATGAGAAGTAGAAGACAACTTGTTTTGTATTTCGGACATTTACTTCATTTTATTGTTTTGTCCGAAGCAAATAAATGTTACTTACCGATCACAATTTTTATTTTAATTTTAGAATTTTCTTTACCACAAATAAAGTAATTTTTTTTTTTGTAATTTTCATCTTTCGATTATATTGTTACAAATTAAAAATTATTACAAATAGTTAAAAGTATATACAATACCGCAAATATATTATAAAATGATCCTTAAAAGTTATTATATTATAATATCAACAAATTAAAAAATAATTTTAATTAAAAATAATGTTAAATATCTTTAAATTTTATCTAAAATTCCAATCCAAATAGTAGAATATTATTGATTAAATAATTAAAAATATAATAAAATATTTTTTAAAATTATAAATATATCTAATAAATAAATACTATTTTATTATTGTATTATTTGACATAAAAATACATGAATGTGATCTAATAATAAAAGATCAGTTGGATGATTATTTTGTATTGATTTTGAGATCGAATTACGAATTAATACTATGATTTAAATAGAGTTTTAATGATATGTTATTGAGTTAATCTCTTTAAATATTTTATTTGATTTATTTTAAATAATTGTCTTTATACTAATCCTAAATTTGATAATGCTCGATTATTTTTATTATAGTATTGTCAATTATTAAATCGATTTGTATACCATTTTATTAGTTTCGCATATAATTTGAATAGAATGAATTGAAGTTTTCTCCTATAATATATATATATATAAGTTTAAAATATTTAATATTATTATTTGATTGATTGCCAATTTCTGTGGGCAATTGGTCCAATGAGAGAAAACCAAGTGGGCAGTAGCTCACCACAATTAAATTAACAATTCTCTACCTCCACAATCCACATATTTGATTCTTGGATAAAATAAGACTAAATAAAATAATTGCATGGTTGGAAGGGGGAATGGATATAATTCATTAATTCGGCAACAAGTCAAATTGTATAATTAATTTAATTTTTTTTTCTTAATATTGAAAACGATTTTATCCTTTTACACGTGGAAAATTATATGATGGTATCATCAAGATTAAGATTACATGTCAGTATGATTAATTAACTTTAATCTCTTTATTAATTAAAAGAAGGGTGTAATTATTGTAACAATTTTTATTTGTTAGTCGTGGGTCTAATAGAATCATCTTACGTGCACATTTATTTTAATCATAACTTAACCTTTTTCTTAACTAACAACTAACTAAATTCTAACAAACATTCATTCCATCATATGTATAGACGGTTTAAACCCCAGTTTTGGTCAGTTAAAAAAATCATTGAGGGACAAAATAGTCTTTCTACACCAACAATAATTGGATTGAATGGCAACCTTTCAAAACCTTGTACAATTCCACGTGTCTATAAATGAATGAAAAATCAATGAATAGGAGACGTGTGAAGACTACAAACTGAAATGAACAGGGAAGTTAGCCACGCAATGTGGCATGACTCATCACAATAATGCAACATTTTGGGGTCCACCTAGGACCATTTATGGGCCCACAAGGCCCAATCCACTATATTGTTGACAAATGATGATAAATCCTCCTAAAGGCTTGCAATTTTTTTCCACCAATTTTAAATATTTTTATTGTCATTAATGTCCACTAAAATAAAAAAAATTTTGGATGATATTAGCATAAATAATAAATAAATGATAAAAATTTAAAATATATTATATGATTTTATTAAAACTAATTTACAAAAAGAAAATTGTTTAAAATAAATTTATATACATTCAATGTGAGAGTTATATATGAGAAACTTCTTTGTTTGTCATTTAGTATACATTTTCAATCTTGTAATTTCCTCTTGTCCTACTTCAACTTTTCCTTTGGTTGATTGTATGTTTCCTAAGATGAATTTTAAATTATGACACTTGTCCTACTTGTCTTTAACACTTCTTTTAGAATTATGACACTTTTATTTTATTTTAAAAATATAATATTTAAAATATTTCATAAATATTGTTAACTTTAATTTTCAAAGTCAAGATGATTTTGGGCAACAATTATTTTATTAAATAATATTATTTTTTTCGACCAAAAAATACATTTTGTTTCATACTTTGTAAGATGAATTTTTTAAGATAAAAAATATTATTTTTTATATTTAAACTAAAATAATACCACTTTATTTATTTATTTATTTTGTATCTTGATAACAAAATTAAAAATATATATATATATATTTAATGGCATCAAATTTTCATAAAATTTATGTAATTTTAATTAACATTTAAAAATTAAAAAATATATATATTTTTTCCTTTAAACTTGATTCCCCTTTTCTTTTTGTTTATTTTTTTTTTACCTCGTACGCGAGTAAACTAGAAGAAAGATTCAAAAAACAAAAAAAAAATATTAAGAACGTGCAAGATACTGAATATTTAACAAGAGAGTCAACATTAGCAGCTGATAAGACTTTAATTTAATTTCTTGTTTTCAAATCTTTAACCAAGAAATAGTCTAATTTTACTAAAAATAAAATAAGATATGTAATGTAAAATGTGACACAAAGATGCATACATACATTGTATTTGCATAAATAGATTATTCAAATACTTTAACAGTAATAATGTGGCCAAATATAAATTTATTATACAAATTTATATACATAACAATTTTATATGATATTTAAACTATCGAAACATGTCTTATATTTTTATGAAAAAAAATAAAAAAAATTTAAAAGTAAAGTACATAATTATATAAATAATATAGGAGAAAGAAGTATTCTAATTAGTTATGTTATTTTCAAAAATACCTAGAGGTGTGTATTTTCTTTTATCTAATATGAATTTATCATTTTAGTTTACGTAAAAATATATTTTACAACAATTTATATTTTTAGCAAATAATAAAATTAGAGATATAAATAATTCACCTCCAAAAATGTAACTCAAGTGATAAATTGACGTAATCCTTATTTTAAAGGTTTGGAACTCGATTCTAAATTTGATTGTTGTTCTTAAGTAAGTTATGAGTAAATGTATACTCATGATAAGGGGAGACTCATAATGTTAAACACGTCCTGATTTGATATCGTTTGAAAAATCCAAAAAATCTAATCAAATAGGAGTTATAGGTTAAAATAAATAAATAAATAATTCGTATAAATTGATACAATGATATTGATATAATTATTATATATCTTGTAATTTTACCGATGTAAATTAATATTAATTTAATATTCTGATTGAATTACGTGAGATTTAAAATTTATAACATTGTTATATGTAATAATATTTGTGAAGCGAAGAGATGATCATTATGATTATTAATGGCTCTTGATAGTTATAGTACTGTTATAATAATTGATAGGTGGCATTTCCATTTTCAGTTTGTTTTATGTCAATGAATCCAACTTAAATTTGATTACCACAAATCTTCAATCTCAACTATTTTTTATAATATTTAATTTTTTATTTTTATATTTATACATATTGATATAACAATTTATTATATTAATTTATATGAAAAGTGTTTGTACATAAATTCGTGATCTCTTGAATAATTCAATGATTGACATACTACCATTATCTGCCACGTATTGCTATTATCATCGTCCTAGACAAGAATGATCTTAATAGAAGATTAATTAATTATTAATGGTTGGCCCTCTATTTTAATACTTAATAGCTTTACTTATTTTAGTTTGTATTATGAGAAAGTATTTTAATGGTTTATTTTAGTTGGCCCATGCGTCGCCACGCTCCGAGGACGTTTTTGATTGGTACTTGCACTTCACGCGCTCCTACGCGCGTATTCCTGACTGAGACGGGTTGGTTGACCTGATTAACCGCTTCGCGGATCTTACGACCCGAATATGCCCAATCCAGTTCCGACCCAAAAATCTGGATCCATGAGCCTGGTCCTAACCCGCTCCGATATGCTCCACTACCCAGATCTGTGAGCCTGGTCTTGATCAGGACTTTGATCCGTCGCGTGTGTTCACCATGAGTCTGACGCAAGCTTCCACGCGTGAATCCAACGTGCTATGGCGTGTGCATTGCACACGCGTCGTCTTCTCCGTTGGGCGGGTTGAACCCGATCCGTTTGACTGTAATCTGAGTCGTTTTAACTCGATCGTGATCCGATTTTGATCCTTTTGTATTTTTGTCCTAAAATTTTTGTTTTTCGTTCAATTTCGATGATTTAAAAGCCTATTCCTATATTTTCAGACGTCCTAAATCTGATTATGACCTTATTTTTCTCAAATTCAAATCATAATAGGTCTAAATTTAAGAAATTAATTTCAAATTTAAAACTAACCCTAGAAATTTTAATCCTTAATTACTCATAATATACAGATCGTCATGTCACAAATAATATATCATTACAAAGCTTATACAGAGAGGAATAAGACCCATATATCAATTCATCATGAATCATCAAAAAAGTACATAA
>JAVXUL010000007.1:1348265-1361505 GCA_035590515.1 Trichilia minutiflora | reverse complement strand
CCAGAAAAAATTATAAAGTTGTAAAATTGAAGATAGTGGATTCTCTGCGGCGCCCGAGGACGTAGGCATTTATACTGAACCTCGTTAAATTTTATATTTTGTCTATTTGTGTCATTTATTTGCTTTAAATTATATTTAATTAGCTAGTAGATTACTTGTTGTTATTGTCTGGAATTTTCATATGATTGTTTAGTTAGAGAATTCTGTATTTCCGCTATATTAGCAATAAGTAATAGTATTTTGAGTATCCAACAAGTAATAATAGATCTTGTTTAGGCACAACAGAAGATGATAGGGATGTGACCGGCTTCACCTTGACTCCAATTCCCCCCGCAAGACCATTTATGCTTCCAATCTTTGTTGGAAGTCTGAGAGACCTGTTATAAGCTTGATCTTTTCGAGCCGTGGTTGAAGATAATACCATCCAGAATTACCGCCAAGATTTTTTTTTAATAAATACAATTACTAAATTTTCTCCAAGATCAATGGAGCAAGAAAGGCTTTGGCCAAAGAATGAACAACCTTACAAAATCCTTCAACCATTTAAATTGAGCTAGTAAGGAGGAATCTCAAAGGATTTGAAAATTTAGATAAAGTAGGCTTGAAGAGGAAGCCTGACCGTGAGATAGAAAAATTCCTCCTTGAAGTCAATTTTCCCTTCTCGAGGTGGGCTGAGAGTTTTACCAGGCTTGGGGAGTCGGATAAAAAACTCCTCCGGAATCTGGTAAGCAAACCTATTATCCAGATCTATTTCTGTAACGGTGGAAGAGAATTGATCAGTCTCATATCAGGGTTGTGGAAGAGTCTAATTTGATGAACCGCAGTATTTGTGGAGCTATAATAGCAGGCGAGTCAACCTCTGGAATGTTGGTGTTCGGATATCCTATCCTATATGTCAACATAAAGATTATCCGAAGGCACAGAGGCTTCCATTGGTAATTATCGACCCAGATTGATGCAAATTTATGTTCATAAGCAACGCACAGAATGTATTCTCTAAAAATACATACCAAACAGCCAGAACAATCAATGACTTTCATAGTTGTCTTAAAGCAATACCTCATCCACTATATCTAGAACCAATAAGAGATGATGATGCACTAGCAGGTGGCGTTTTATACTGGGAATTTGTTTGTTTTCCTTCAGAAGTACATGTAATTGTTGGTTTCGACATCAAGCTTCAGGAGTTTTGTGTATTGCCACTACCTGATATAGGAGTTCAAATTAATCCAACAGATGACTTGGAGATAAAGAGAGTTGAAAGGGGAATTTATGCTTTTGTTTATATAACGATGATTGCTCTGCTGATTTATGGGTGATGCAGAAGTGTGGGGTGGACAAATCTTGGACTAAATTGTTTTCACTTGGGAGTAGTGAACTTGGGAATGACATGGGGATTAATACCTTGAAACCTTTGGTTTATTGGAAGGGGAGCGATGGTCATGGTGATGGCATTAATAAGGTTCTCTTGCTAGTTGACAAAGAACTTATCTGGTTTGATTTACAAAGTAAAACGATCGAGACATAGCACTACAAGCACAAGGGCAAAAGCAGATTTAAAGAAGATGGCAAGGGTTTAACTTGCTTATCTTCGTCTAATCTTGAGATGGTTATGTGTCTTGACTATTGATACAATAGGATTGGATGTTTATAATGTTTCTGTTGTGAATGTAGAGTTTTTATATTATAAGAATTGTGATTTAAAAGTCATCACACGGTAATTTTAAATCGGGCTTAATTTTTATATCTACTTTCTTAAAAAAAAAATTTTTAAATAAAAGTTTTGATTCTACAATATTTTTTATATGAACAATAACTACAATATTTTTTATTGATTCAAAAATTTGTTAATCTACCAATCACAAAAAGGATTACAATAATGTCAAAAAGGATTACATATTGTTTGTTTTTTTTTCCAAAATAAAAATTTTAATAATTAAAGAATACAGCAATTTCTCTCATAAAAGAAGTTAAACCTATATGATATAGTCAGTTTTGTAAACATAAAATAAATAATTTTTGTTTCAAATAAATATTGAATTTTACTCATTATGAGAATCATTCGTACGTATCTAGTTGAAAAAACTGATTGGATATATAACACTGATATGTCTGAAACTATAATAAGTATCATTTTGAGTTAAAATATTTTGATAAAGGTGAATTAATTTACTAAATTTTTTTGGGTCAATGTGATCATAATTTAAGATTGCAGTATTATATTTTAATACATGTATCACATTATAATATGGTTATTTTAAAAATAATTAGATGAAAGGTTGGCCTATGCTGAAGTGGTTGGTCCTTGTAATGGATTGATTGCTTTGTATCTACCTAATCAAACATTCAGATTATTAAATTGAGCAACCAGAAAAATATTTAAGTTACCATTAGATTTTGAAGTTCCTGATTTCATTTTATGAGGGATTTACTTGTCATGGGTTTATTCATGATGGTGTTAATGATGATTATAAATCGGTGAGAATGAAGTTTACAGAAATTACCGATGGAGATGATAATAATTTGGATTTGGCCAGCAAACCTGGGGTTATCAGGGTTTATAGTTCAAAAAACGATTCTCGGATAACAATCAATTAGTTTCCTAGTTGTCTTAAAGTTATACTTATTTCACCAGCACCAACAAATTTTGGAGTTTTATGCCGGTTATTTCTTTGTTTGTCGTTAAATGTGCATGTATTGTTGGTTTGGATCTCAAGGTTGAGGAGTTTTGTGTATGCCAGTACCTGATATGGGAGTTCAAGTTGATCCACATATGACTTGTATTTGAGAGAGTTGGTGGGGAGTTTGTTCTTTTGTAATTGTGTATATAATGGTGGTCGTGCCGATGTCTGGGTGATGAAGGAATATGGTGTGGAAAAAATCTAGACCTAAACTGCTTTCAAATGGGAAGGCGTGAGCCCGGCTAAGACAAGCCTATCTATCACTTGAAACCTTTAGCTTATTTGAAGGGGAGCAGTGGTGGTGATGGCAGTAATAAGGTTATCTTCAAAGTTCATGAAAAACTCAATATGGTTTGATTTAGAAACTAAAACGATCGAGACTGTTAGTATTAATGCCATGTTTAAGTTTCCTTGGGCTGCTTGTCTGAATATATGTTTTGAAAGCTGCACTCTTCTGAATGACAGTGGCCCTGAATTTATCCGCTGAAGCATTGAGAGGGACACAAAAAAAAAGGTAAGAAACTAGGCACAGAGGTGAAATAACATAAACGTATACCGTTTTTCTTTTTCATTTTAGTGCTCAATGTGATATTAATTGTTTAAATGACATGCATGAGATGTCATTTGAATCTAATTGTGCTCTTATTCTTCAACGCTTAGAGATGTCAACACGACAACAAAAGAGATTCACTTTTCATTAGGATAATTCATGATGTTTGATGTTGGGTTTGCAGAACTTCATGAGATGTCACCTCGTAGTTGTAATATTTATGCTTTTGCTAAGAGGTGATCATGTGAATGTGGGTGTTTTTCTCTCGGTGATGAAGGAATTTATTCAGAAGAGTCCTGAGCTGAATTCCATTCATTTGATATCACGTGCAAAAGTATATTTGTAGGAATGATCAATTCATGGTATTCTTCCTTTAGCACATGTTACTATGACAGCATCGTTCCAGTTAATGCTTAATCGAAGAATTTATGACCATAGCACTGCCAGCGAGATCCAAAGCAGATTTCAGGAAGATGACAATAGTTTAATTAACATATCTTAGTCTAATTTTGATATGTTTTTGTTTTAAGACTCTTGACTATTGATATAATAGGATTAGATGTTTATAACACTATTTGCAGTTGGTGTCTCTAGTTTCTTAGAATTTCATATGAGTAGTTATTTAAGTAATTTCGTGACCATTTTAATAATATAGTCTTACCGCAGAGTTCTCTGCTTCCAGCAGTATGCAAAAGTTTGCGTTTGAGATTTGCTCTGTCATATAATTTATGCTGATATGATAAAAAAGGTAGTCATAACTTGATCCTCGTTTGTTTCAGGCTGGCTTCCCAAAGTAGAGTTGTTACAGTCAAGTAGAAGCACAATAGGGGCGACAATGGCAAAGAGACAATTCAACTAATCCTTCTTCGTAACTGCTCATTCCAAATTAGATTTCTTGTTACTTTCCTGTCATTTGTTTTGGTTTTTCTGTTAGAAAATTTGCAAGCACAACTTTTCATAATGTAATAAACTTGTGCTTGTAAGATTTTGTTAACATTTGGTTTCCTTCAGCAACCTCAATCCTGAGAGTATATTATCGTGTTACTGGAGTCGAGACTTCCCAGTGAACTTGTTTGTTAAAAGTTAAAAACTACCCTTCCTTTTTTTTCCATTGGGTTCATTCGTGGACACTTTGTCGGTTATCTTTCCAGCTTCTAAACTGCTTGACATTATGTAATCCTCTTGTGAAATGGCTTGTTATTTCATTTTTCTCTAGGACTCTGTGTAAATTGGACATCGGCATTGTTTGTTATTATCATGTTGTGGCTTTTACTCTTAAGTTATAAAGGAATAAATATACGAGTTTTGTTAATATTCTTCTTACTTCAGCTTTCCCTATATCATCTGTATAAATCATTATGTTTCTAAATCCAGTGCAGTGTTTTCTTCATTTTGTTTTTAGTAATTGCGCTCATGGTCATGGATATAGGATGAATGAGTATGATGCTTTCTGCAGCTGGGACATGGGATTAGTGTTGGCATCCTGGGAAAGTATAAAAATGATGATGGACGATGTTGTCAGATTGATATCCAGAAACTTCACCTTCGTAGTCACAAGCAATGATCATGAAATACCACCTCACCCACCCGTGATGTAACCTAATGAAAAAACACCTGTTGGATAATTATTTTATATTGATCCTATATTTGAATCACGGGTTGGTATGATAATTTAGGTAAAGGATCTAGATAATAAGATGTTGAGCTAATCTTTCTAAAGATTTTATCTAATCTGTTATTTGTTGGACAACTATTTAAAAATATCATTCTGAATTTAATAGCGTCCCATTATTCTTACTATAATATCGTCGACTGTTAATTCAGACAGTACTTCACTTTACTGATTCTATCTGTGGTTGAACTGAAAAAGTTAGAATTTCTCTTGTATAAAAAAAATAAAATACCACCTCCTAGTGTAATGTTAATACTTTTGCTACAAGTTGATCACGTGAATATTAGTGCTTTTCTCTTCTCTTAGAGACGAGAGGAATTTGGACAAAGGAGTACTGAGCCAAATTACATTAAGTTGGTATCACCTGCAAAAGTAGATTTGCAGGAATGATCAAAGTTCATGGGATTCTTCCTTTTCATTTATATAATTTTGTCCTTTGATTTAGGCTCGACACAGAGTTCTCTGCTTCTAGCAGTATGCAAAAGTTTGAGATAATTTATACTGACTATCCTTCTATGATAAAACAGTACAACAAATATAACTTGGTCCTTGTTTGTTTCAGATTGGCTTGCCCAAGTCGAGTTGAGTTGATAGAGTCACACCATAGGAGGCGACAATGACCGACACAATTTCATTGAGATTCCATTCGGTTTGATGGTATAGTTATCTTAAAAGCCTCGGATTACGAAAATGATTCGACAAAGAGGAATTTCTTAAAAGCACAACAAACCAAAAGTACAAAGACTGAATTCAATCTTCTGAAAAATAAAAATAAGGCCCACCGTCCAAACACAACAACCCAAAACAGATCCAACATCTATTTTTGGAAACATTAAAATAATAAGAATAACAATAATAATAACTTAGTCCCTAAGTTTAGGAAAACTGCAAATCAAGATATAATTTAATAAATTAATCATTAATATTTTCTTTTATACATTAAAAATTTTAATCTATCAAATTAAAGATAAATACTTAATATTATTATATTTAAAAAGACAGTTCAAATAAAACCACGATCTAATCCCTTTAACACTTCAACAAGAACTTTTAATAGTTTAAATTTAGAATCGATGCGAAGATTATCCAACGAACTTTATTATTAGACTATTAGAAGATTTTAATCATTAATATTTACTAATATAACAAATCAGTCCATAAATTTAATTATTTTAAAAAATGAATTGACTCTTAGAAGGACTTAGTTGTTAAAAATTATCAAATTATGAATTTAAGTATTATTTTAAAAAATTTTAGAAATCTTTAAATTTTATTAAAATAATAAATTAATCTTTAATTTTAATTATTTAAAAAAAATCACTCTTATAAACACTAATATATTAAAAACTAAATATCATTTTAATAAATTTTAGAGAATAAAATTTAAATTAATCATTAAATTTTACCAAAATAATAAACTAATCTCTAATTTTAATTATTTTTTAAAAACAAAAAAGTCTTATAAACATACACTAATGTATTAAAATTCTTATAAACAGTATCGTATTAAAATTTATCAGACTGTATTCTTAAATATTATTTTAATAAACTTTAGAGATTAAAATATTAAATTAATTCATAAATTTCATTGAAATAATATACTAATCTCCAATTTATTAAAAATTATATAATTATAAATATTATCTTTTAAAATAAATAAGTTCTTGTAAAGATAATTTATTAAAATTTACAAAATAATGCTCTTAAATATTATTTTTGAAAATCTTAAGGAGTAAAAATGTTATTAACCCTATTCCTCTCTCTTTCCTTCCCTTCCCCTCCAATTCACATATCCACTAATTTGTTAAAAATTATCAAATTATGTTTTTAAATATTATTTTAATAAATTTGAAGGATTAAAATATTAAATTAATCTTAAATTTTATTAAAATAGTAAATTAATCCCTAAATTTATTTATTCTTTTAAAATAATTTAGTTTTGAAGAGGACTAATTTATGAAAAATTACTAAATTATAGCCCTATATGTTGTTTTTCATAAAATTTAGGGATTAAAATGTTATTAACCCCTCTCATTAATCTTATCACGTTCACCACCTGTCACACCATTATCACCCTTCTCTCTTTTCTATCTTCGCCTCAGCTCTTCCGTTTCCTTCTACACTCTTCTTTTCCTTTTCCTCTGCTTCCCTTCCGTTTCACTTCTCGATCTCATCATCTCAACTCCTGCAAATCCCAGAAACAAAAATGGCAAAAGTCCCGCTAGATCTAATAACCGACTCCTTTTATCGGTTACCCGTAAAATCTCTGTTACGTTTCCGGTGTTGTTCGAAACCGTTGTGTTCCATACTCGACGATCCAGATTTCATCAAATTCCATCTTCGCCGTTCCATTTCAACGAAATCCCATCTCAGTTTGATCCTAAAAGGTTTGCATCTTTATTCCATGGAGCTTGATTCGCTTGATAAAGCTGTCCCTTTTAGCTACTACCCAGAAAACGTTTGGACTGGTACTGAAGTGTTTGGTTCATACGATGGGTTGCTGGCTTTATCCAATTCGGAACATGATATCTCTTTGTTTAACCCGGCAACTAGGAAGTTGTATAAGTTGCCGGTTTCTTATATTGATATGCCTGAAGAATCTTGTATTCGGGGTTTTGTGTTTTATGGGTTTGGTCATGATTTTGTTAACGATGATTATAAAGTTGTGAGAATGGTGCAATTTAAGAAAGATGAGGATGATAATTTGGGTTGGTTTATTGAGTATGAAGTTAAGGTTTTTAGTTTAAAGACAAAATCTTGGAGAAGGGTTAAGAACTTACCAAATTATCTTCGTTTTACGTTTCAATTCTATTACCATCTTTTGCATAGGAGAGGTTATGGTGTGTTTGCTAATGGTGTTGTACATTGGGTGTCGCCGAGGAGACCGGAGTTTGGTATAGATAATGTGATAATTGCTTTTGATCTTAGTGTTGAAGAGTTTCGGGTATTACCACAGCCTGATTTTAGTGGGGTTGCCAAAGATTTTGTGTTGGATGTAGGCGTTTTGGAGGGTGATTTGTGTGCTGTTTGTAATTATGATCTATTAAAAGTTGATGTGTGGATGATGAAAGAATATGGTGTGAAGGAATCATGGACTAAGTTGTTGTCAATTGAACGGAGTAGAATGACGAGTTCTTTGAGGTTCTTGAGACCTTTACTTCTTTCAAATCAGGATGATGGTGATAAAATTTTATTGGAATTAAATGGTGAAAAGCTTGTATGGTATGATTTGAAACGGAAAAAACTGAAGACTGTGAAGATTAATGGTGGCCCTGATTCGTTTGTAGCATGCATATATGTAGAAAGCCTCGTTCCACTTGATAATGGTGGCTCTGGAACTGGTAGGAAGAAGCCGCAAAAGCTGGAGGAAAAGAAGAAACAAATTAGGAAGAAGAGGTGAGATTGTATTAAATCCTTTATTTTTCTTTTCTTTTCTTTTTTCTATTGAAGCTATTCTCTTAAGATTTCTATGTTGTTATTATCATTGCAGAAACATTACTTGATCCTTATACTTGATAGAATTGTAATTTTAACTATTGATCTCCTTAACATTTTAATCTGAGTATGAGATTATGCTGCGTTCCTTGCAGGGATGATTTCCTCTCAAAAGGATTTAAACTGGTTTTATAATCAATTAACATGCCGAATAGAAACAAAGTTTGAAGGGAGGTAAATTAATAATTTCTATTGTCATCTTTATTTCTAGGCTGGCTTATAGGATATTCCATTGAGAGAACTTCTGCTTATTCATTAATTCCCTCAATGTCACTAAAGTGTTTCATCTGATTATCACCAGTTTTAACTTTCTTAGGATGACGGCCAGGTGGGCTGCAATAAGCAGACGACAATGCAACAAGTTTGAGGGAAATAGTAGAGAAGAATGCATCTTTAACACACACCATACTTATGATAGAAGAGTTGCTGTAGATTTAGTTCTTCTGCTCAAGAGCCTAACTTTGTTTTTTTATATAGTCTGAACAGAATCCTTAACTAATGTAAGATACATAATAATTTTCTTTTAAGATAGTAGCTAATAGCTGAAACAAATTTATTCTACCTTGGGTGAATTCAATTCTCACTAGTTTATGTTAATTCAAGGGAAGAGGAAAAAGCTTTAGTATTTCTCTTAGATGTTAAAACATACTATTAAGATGTTCCCAAGGGATATCCAGCTGCTTGGTTTCAGGTGCTTTTGCTCTATGGGTTTGACTCAATTTACGGCAAGTATTCCACATTGGGATAGAACCTGAGGTTAGAAATCGGTAGAAATGTGCTCTTTGATTTCCCTTTCCCCCATTTCATTTGCAAGAAATGAAACTGAATTTTTGTTTAATGTTTCTTTCTTCAAGGATGCCGAAGCAGAATCTTCATCAAGCTGGTACCAAAGTATCTCTTCCCTTGTCTCCTTGCCTGAAAGTTTACCTTCATAGTCTACATCATCCGCTACAACAATGCAATAAAGTCCTACAATGTATACATTTTTTTCTGAAAAATTACCGTCAATATTAAGGTTATATATATATATGTAGGGTAAGGTTACGGTGCATTGGTTGTCCTTCACAATTTTACCAAGTCTTCTATACCCTACAGTTGTGTCAAGCTGTCTGAAGTAATTTTCAACATTTTCACTACGATTATAATGTTTACCATTACAATTCTCAAATTTTTCGTTACCATTTTCAAATTTTTATTATATTTTTGTAAATATATTTGAAAAGCGTTGGTTCCATGAATGCACTGTACCATGCAATGTATGGTGTGGCTGTCAGTCTGTTTCAGAATCTGAAGATGTGACAACATGAAACTTGACTTCGTTTCGCCAGTTGTATAAAAGAGAGTTTCTCCCTGATTAGATCTTTCGATTCTCCTATAGAAACATGGTGGGTCCGAAATGGGCCCCGGAAAGTCCACTCCCTGGGTCCATTTGAGTTTTATGACTGTTTCCTTCATAGATTTAAACCCATTTGATTTTTTTTTTCTAACCGAGAAAACCCATATAAGTTAAAACATTAAATCTTTGTATGTTAAATTATATCATAGAATTGTAATACATTAATAAGTACTATAAAATGTTATATCTTCAATCGTAATAATGCAGGGTATTTGTATCCTTGCCACGGCTTACTAGTTTGAGCGAGTATTTTACAGGTTCATTAGCATAAAAAAAGTAAAAATGAATAAACAACACATGAATTTAGGGCTATGCAGACCCTTAAGACATATGAGATTAGAAATGTAATTAATTTGAGTTGGGACGATATATAGTAAATTATTTGAGTTTGATTTAATTTAAAATTTTGAAATTTGAACTCGAAAAAGTTTATATTTTTTATAGATATTTAATTTAATTAAATTTTAGTATTTATTTTTTAAAATTATTATTATAAAATTTAAAATTTATTCTATTTGACTTGTTAGATTATACCTCTAATAAATATTTGATTAGATTCGTGGTATAATAATTTAAATATTATTATAATTGAATTTGATTCAAAAATTTATTTGAACTATTTGAGTTTATATTTAATTTGATTATTATTAAATTGAATTTAAAATAATAAGTGACAAATATTTATATGTAAATATTTAGATTATATTTTTAAATTTAAGCTAACAATGCCAAACTTATTCAATATAAACCATTTAATATATTTAAATTTAAATTTTAACTCTATTTGAAAATTTAAATCCAATATCCAAACTGCAAAATCACTCCAATTCAAATCACTCCAAATGATTTGAATTATTTATATGTAAATATTTAAATTATATTTTTAAATTTTGAATTAGATGGTATTATTTTAAATACAATCTATAATATTTAAATTAATTTAAAATTAAGCTCAAATCGATTTATACTCACCTCTAATTCAAACTTGATTTACATCGACCCAACTCTTGTTTTTATCATTATCTTCTTTAAAAGAGAAATAAACAAAAGTAGGAATAAAATTCGCTGCTAACTTAATGATCAGTTGATGTTACAAGGGATATAGAACTTGCCTATTTATAGTTCATAATAAGTCACATAGATCATTAATTTAAGCCATATATTGGAAATTACCTATTACACCTTGTATACAATCTTATTCATTAATTCAGCACTCTCAAAGTATACAATCTTGTAAGAAGATTTCTTTTTGGTCACATGTTTCATTAATATATGGAATTTTAGATTTAAAATTTGCTCACATTATATTATACATGGAATATATTTATATTTTAACCAAAAAAAAAATTTAATTATTTATATGAGATGGTTTTCTTGATTTTTGATTTGTTCATTAACATGAAGAGTTCAACAGTGGTCCAAGAAAATCTCTGTGGGTCCATACGTTTTGATTAAAATCTCTGGGGCCCATTAAATCTCATCTTTTACTAATCGCCGCATTCCACGATTTAATCAATTTTAGTTAAATACATTAACTACAAAATGACTAAAATACCCACCTCCTTCCATGATATCACTAAACTATTCACATTGTTGTCAACTTGTAAACATGCTTTTTCACTTTACATTGTCATCGTCTTCTTTCCCGCAAACCAAAATGTCAAAAATGCCAGTTGATTTAGTGATCCGTACCTTGTACAGACAACCGGTCAAAACCCTCCTACGTTTCAGGTGTCTTTACAACATATTCAGCTCCTTAATCAACGGTCAGGATTTCATTCAGCAGCATCTGAAGCATTGCATTTCAACCAAATCCAACATGATCATAAAGGGATATGATTATCGTGATAGGTTACATATAGGATTATATCTTTTAACGAAAAGATATAATTATTGGTGAAAAGATATTATTAAAAAAATTATAATTATTTAAATGAATAATTATACTTATTTATCTAATATAAATAGATAAATAAAGATAAAAGAGAAGAATGATAATTAATAAAGATTAAATAATGTCTAGATTTATATTGAAAAAGTAAGTGTGAAAAGTTTAAATTTTTAAAGGGAAAAATTTAAAGAAGTTATAAAAGTCTTAGTTTCATATGTTGTCTTTGGGTTTTAGACGTCTTTACATATAACTATCAATCTTATAACGGTGTTAAAGAATTCCAATAATAGTATCAAAGTCGTAATTGTTGAAGAGGAAATCTAAATAAGACATAAACTTCTTCTTCATTTTTCGATAAATTTTCTCAGTCATTTAATGTGTTTCTTGATCCAGATGTGTTCTACTCTTCGAAACAAATCTAACGATACCAAATTTGCTGGAAACAGAAGTTGAAAAAGGCCAAAAACGTAAGAAAATAGAAAACTTTCAGGCGTGTATGATGGTTGAGGACATGTGGAGACCATGTGCAAACCAAATGGAGGCACGTGTGGTGCATGTGTAGAACAGTCCAAACCAATCTATATCCGATTCAGTTGAACCTGGTTCGCATGAACCCAAACCTGATCCAACCTGGTTCAATCTGGTCCAGATCCGGTTCACCTGAACCAGAATCGATTCATTGTCAGAATCAACCCAAACCCAGTTTATACGAACTCAATCTAGTCTGACCCAATAGTTGACCAATTCGATTCAATTTAGATCTGGTTCACATAGTTCAATCCATTCCGACCAGATCGATCAATTCGACCCATTCCGGTCCGATTGAATCGATCATTTTTCTCAAGCCTGTTTCAGGGCCTACACCAATTTCGATTAACCCAAAATTTGGTGTCCCAAGGTTTTTCAACATCCTAGATTGATCCGTGACCTCAGAATTTTGATTTGAGCACTCAAAATTAAAAAATCTTTAAAAATATAAGGATAAAGCACCAAAAAAATCAGTTTTGGACTATTTTGAATTCCTACAGTATCAGAGCAAGAATAGTTTTTCTATTTCTGACTTGTGTGCAAAAAAAATAAGTGCTGGAAGACAAATTTGAAGTTTAAGGCCACTTTTACTTAGGTGGATAATAAAATATTTAGAGATCGTGTACACACAACAACTAGGGATTGGTCCAGCTTCTGAGTACGAAAACGTGAAGAATCCAAAAAAATAATATTTGCAATCGTATCTGAATGAGTATAAAAGTAGCTTATTAAAACATAATTATCTGTGAGTTGATTTATGCAATTTTAATTTATTTATTTATATTGTGTTATTTTATATAATAGTTAGTAAATTTAAATAACACAATAGATAGATTAATAACTCCATATGAAATATGATTGCAATCCATGTTATTATTTCTAAATTTAAGAAATAAAATTAGTGTCAAAATATGGGAGTACAAATTCATTAGTTATGTTGAAAATGGAAGTGATTATCATTCAAATGATAAGGGTATTATAAAATGTAATGATATTCTATTTATAAAAATAAATAAAAACAGTTATT